>JAHRHJ020001689.1:0-19315 GCA_019776745.2 Taxus chinensis
TGTTGTATACCTTGAGGTTGTAAAGGGGTATGATACCCTGCTATGAATTGATCATTACCCTGCCAAGCTTCACCGAGGGCATTTCCCGTAGGTGGAGGAATGGGGGTGTCTTCCTGGAGTAGGGTATTGGATTGTATTTACAGATTACCTATAGATGGATACATGTTTTGGAAGTGTTGTTCACTTCTAGCGTAGCATGCTAAGTACTCCTCATTCAAAAATGGGAGTGGATATGACTGTTTACTAATCTTTGGTCTGAACAAGACCTGAGGAGATGAAGTGGATTCTCCAGTAAACGTCATATTGTTAGATCCTGAGGGCTCTGGTTGTTGTGTTTGTGAAAGCTGATCCAACTCCTCAATTTGGAACGAAGAAATGGAACTAGTTCTTTGAGGGGGAGTCTAAGATGACAAGTAATTACTTAAATAGTTATCAGCCCATGCAAAAAGTAAGGGTGATGGTTGTCTATTTGTTTGACCATAATTTTCTTTGATACTTGAGAGAGGTCTGCCATATGCGTCATATCCCAACATATTCGAGGGATATATGAATACCCACAGAATAATGGGAAAGAGTGAAGGTGGACGAAAGAAATGAAAATAAAAGAGGAAGAATTGTTTGTTTCATGTCGGGTTCACCAATTTTGTACGATGGAAAAGTGACATGCGAGCATAAGAATCTACAAGTAACTCTTCCTCCTACCCAACCTCCCGAGGTCATGCCGAGATGGCCGGTGAATGTGGAATATATATGGATACAGACAAACTAGTTGGGTAATCTTATATCCTTAATACACAAT
Source organism: Taxus chinensis (assembly GCA_019776745.2). Lineage (NCBI taxonomy): Eukaryota > Viridiplantae > Streptophyta > Pinopsida > Cupressales > Taxaceae > Taxus > Taxus chinensis. The sequence continues at coordinate 800 of JAHRHJ020001689.1, forward strand.
AATGGAATATATGAATCTAAGGTGAAGAAGGCCCTCCTAACCTGAATTGGTGTAATGGATCATTCGGATATAATAGTTGTTCAAAGGCTCCAATCAATGTCGAGCTCTATCGAGATCCTGTTTATTGGCTATTGGATACATGGGAAGTGACCTGTGGGAGTTTCGTGTATATTTTCAGACAAGGTCATGAAAATGGTGATAGGGAGGCTTAGTGGATTTGTAGTGAATTATGGTTGGTTTTCTTGTCTTTACCCAGAAAATATTAGATTGATTGGCTTCTATATTTAATATGGAGAACTGCGTGATGATATCTGGCGAGAGTGGTGAGGATCTAAATACCAGCATTCGTAATTCAGTGTCAATGCTTAACTGATCTACATGCCCATTGGGTTGTGGGACTTGGGGATCACAACTGTGAGTGCATGGTTGTTGTGAACCTGTTATGGTCATGTGAAGAATTGATCCATTCTTCCAACTATCTAGTAATCATACACCTTTTTCAGCCTCTATGTTTAGAACTAGAAGTTGTATAATTTTCTCAGAGTACCTAACAGGTGTTATGGCAACTTGAATGCATAAGCTAATATCTATGTCAATGAGGAGGTCTCCTTCATTAGGTTGTGGAACTAAAGGATCGCAACCAAATGCTTCTTCTCTTTCGAATCCTTGTATAGTCATTTGGGTATTTTATCAAGGAAATCTATAGTTAGGATGATTTGACCAAAAGGTGTATGCCTTGTTGTCTTCAATATTTAACCTTCTCATTTTTTCACTAATTGCTTGTAGGTTTGCCGTTGCTCAAAAGACTTGTATCCTAAGGTCTTGATCTATATTAGCTAATGTTTTGGGTAGATTTGGTTGAGGCACTATGGGTTCAAATATATATTCTCTAGGCTCTCTAGGTCCTGTGATTTTCATACAAAATGATTCAACTTTTAACTAAAATTAATAAACTGATTACAAAAGAAGTATCTACACTATGCAAGAATTCTTCTATTTTTGTATTTTCGATGACGTATTTTATTGAAATTAAAAGAGCATCTATTCTAGTATATCTATAAAAATGAACAACTAATCTAGCAATAGAATTTAAAACAAACAAAGTAGCCTGGTGTGGCTATTTTCTTGTGTAGTTGTGATTTTATCCTAAATATCTAAGCAACTGATTATTTTGAATTGAAATACTCTCGATCCTACCTCAAAAGTGAGGAATGAATCACAGTTTCTTAGAAACTATCAATCCCCACAGCTTCCCTAGCAATATCAAGAGAAATTTTTTAACTAAAATAAAATAACTCACTATTCTATTTGATATGTTGTAACTATAACTTTTATAGCTCAAACATGGCATTTACAGAACAGTGGTAAATCTAGTTGTGTGTGATTTCGTACCCTTAGTGTGATATCCTCATTCCTTTGTGTTCTCGTGAATCTAGTAAAAGTGTGTATATGATAGTATCAGTAGAAGATGGTATTCGAACAATCGCAGCTTTGGATATAGACCGAATACAATGCGAGTAAGAGAGGGATAGTGAAAGTGAACAGAGCTTGACTATGCAATTCCTAGCGGGATTTATTGCGGGAATACAACACAAATATGTCGAGAGTTTTAGAAACTATATTTTGTGACCACACAAAACCTGCAACTCTAAATGGATTCTAATCTAAGAATGAAACTACCTTACTCTAAACTAGTTTACATGGAACAACAATGAAGTAAGATTGAAACAAGAAGATCAAATGACCTCTAAACAACAAAGGAAGACTAACAATGGATGCAAAACATGAAACTATTGGAATTCTAAACAAGAAACTCAAAAGACTGAATAAGATTAAATAGAGAAGGAGAGGGGCCATTTGTTTGAAAACAAGGTGGCTATTTATAGCAAATGCATTCACCAGAAGGTAACTTGGAATTGAACTCTTTTACCATTAAACAAAGTGAAAACACTATTTACATGGTGGCCAAAACATAAATGCAAAGCCAAAGTAGCTGAAAAATGCGGATAGAAATTGAAATTTTACATTTGACGTGATCGTCATAAACTTTGGAAAACGCATAAGGACTGCTTCCCTATGCAGGGCAGCAGTTACGGACCGCCGCCCTGTCCTGGGCGGTGGTCACGGGACCGCCACCCAGGCAGGGCAATGGTCTCGTCACTAAAGACCAAAAAGAAAAGAAAAAGGGGGACAGAGGGTAACAAAGCATGCAAAGGCCGAGTGGGGCATGCGGGATACAAACGTATACTTGGCAAGTTTTTTCTAGATCCTGAACACCTTGCGAGGAGACCTGTATCATCATTGGGGTATGTGTAACATATTTCCGGCGGTGCAGTACCCTATAATTTTGGGTACGTATAGCCACTGCTTAAGCACAATATTCCCCTGACATGAAATACCTGACACGTGGGCTCCAACATAAACCTTTTCCAACTCTAAATCCTAAGCACACTTATCGGGTCTATGTCCCGACTTCACACCCACATGGTTGAACCACTCATAGGTTCACTCCCACCATAGCATCCTTGAGGTGAAACCCCATAGCAAAATTCCTCAATATTGATTTTTTCATTCTATTCTCGCTAATGCACGCTTGGAGCTTCAGTAACCCGCACTGTCATAGATAACGCATTCCTATGTCACTACGATGTATTCCCTGAACCTAGGACTCTGCCCACCACCAACATATATACGATCTGAGGTTTCCAAGCTAGTTTGGAAATCTATCCTCCTTCATTATCCGACACCGATGTTCACTAACTTGTAGACCATAGGAATTTATCTTTTACTACCTCTGATTGCATGTTTCTTTCTGTACCTGAGCTTGTTTGATACAAAGCCCAACGATCCACTAAGGTTGTAAATTTGTTTCATCCTAGCCGAGCTCCCACTGACTCGAGCCATGGAAACTCTTCTTCTTCACTGTTGCAGATGTAGCTCACCCAAGCTAGTTTCCAATTCCTATGACCTTGTACATGTGAACTAGCTCACTTGAAAGATATTTTTTAGCTCACACTACATGGCTCATTTCCCACAGTTGTTCAGGATCCTAGCCATGTCCTTTGACCCTTTCTCAATATTTTCATCCTATTTTTTAATTTTTAGGGAAAATTGCTCATATCCATTAGGATACAAAAGTTTGTAGGTAGAGCCTATCTAGGACTAGATATTTCAATTTTGGCTCCTAACTTTTATCAATTTTTGGCTGAGCGTGGGGCCCGGGGAGGCCGTTGTTCACACTCTAAAATTGCTTTGAACTCCTTTAACAACCCAGAAGAGTCGAAATAAAATATCTTGCATATGGTGATTCCACACCTTCGTCAAAACTACTGCAAGTGCTCTCAAAACCTAGAATTCTAACCTGTAACTCTATGAAGATTCATCGCCCAAGATCCCTTGTCAATAAAGGGGTTCCCAAACCCAATTCTTCCATGTTGTCCAGGCTTCACCTAGTTTGTGATTTTCTAGCTAACAATTTGCCTAACTTAACAGGGTTACCTACTTTTTAATAGGTGCCAGTGACCAGTGTATTGGAGCCTCCACTTGGGCATGGATTCATTTGAATGTCTTAAAACTGTACTTGGCAAACCTAAGTGAAAATATATTCCTCAAGCCATTCAAGCACTATGTTATGAATGTCAAAGAACCAATGTGACACAATGACTTTCACTCAAATGAACTTTCCAAGCTTTAATGAATCACACATATTTTAAATTTTAAACCAAATGAGTGGAATGAATTATTTCCTGATCTAAAATTTAGTTGATCTTCTATCATGATTCTTCAAAATGTCCCTATCTTATGTCGAGGACAAGGATGAATGAAACATTTGAGATCAATTCCCAATTTTATTTAGTTGTTATGTATTTGAAACCTTTTAAGGATTGCAACTGTATCCCTAGAAGAACTCCCAAGATTCTTATCGTGACATCCTATTCCAAGAGGTGTTAGTTACAACTATGCAAAGAGACCACTTGAAGAAATAGTGTTGGGACCCTAATGATATGCTAACCAAATCTTAAAGAGCACAGTAAGGCATGCATGGCCGGAGGATAGTGCACAAGTTACAGGCACGTAAGGCAGGATTAACCCTTAAAAGGGTTCAAAATTAGAGATACTAATTGACGCACACCCACAAAGCAAAATTTGGGACTTAGCCATACCTTGGCCTTGTTGGACAGAACATATAGAAGAACGTGTTCCATTTGGATATTTAGGTTCCAGTCTTGGCATACAGGGTGTCCTAGAAGGAATATACCAAAATTGCGAGTGAAATAAGATCCAAACAAGGTAATCATGACAATGGAGAGGCATGTGCCTGAGGAAATCCACATCCTTGACACTATGGGGCCATGATCTTGAGGTTGCAGAGGAGTTTGTATGGAGATCAGATGCTACTAATGATATAAAAATGTATGCCACTTACTTCAAAAAATGAAGGAGACCCAGAACACAAGGACATGGAAGTGGAGCTCTGCAGAATTACTGTGAGACACTAGTGTTGATAAATAGGGGTCAGATTGATCATAGCAAAGGTAGTCACTCTTCTTTTGATCAACAAAGTTTCAAAATAAAGTCAAGAAAGTGGATCAATTGGGGTTGAAAAATGTTGGCCTCACTTTGGAAGAGTTTTGCCTCACCTTAAGTCAAGTGAAAAACTAACCAAAAGTAACACTTCACACTTTTCGTGATGAACAATAGCTCTCAACTCAAATTGGCTTTGATGTGGTCCAAGTTATCTCCTGGTCAAAGATAGCTTCCTGGGTGGTTCACTCAACATAGTAGCACAAGTCATCTAAGAGTGAGCGTGATTTACCAAGAAAAGTTACACTGACTAATTTTTGGATTATCTCTTCTTTACTTTAACCCCTTCAATAACAGTGGGAAATAAATGTGTCCATCATGTACTCTCATTGGGGTCATGATATAGATAACTTGTGATGCTAAATCTCACAAATGGTAATACTAGTCAAGTAGGTTGTGTGGAGCACTTCATATTTCGTCCACAAGGTTCCCTATTGCATCAACTACTTTGGGGTTCCTAGTACCACCCCCATTGTTATGGCTTAAGGATTATGCCAAAGGGGTTATGTCCTAGTTTTAAGTAGATGAGACATACCCTTATCCAAACCTATAAATACAATGTGATGACTGTGGTGTGTTTTTAATCTTTTTTAATTGGATGTGGTTTGCTTGAACGCCTTTTGGCAACCTGCATGGAATTTGTATTAGTCATTTTTTTTTTCAACTCCACCTTTCTTTGACAAGCATTTTTGGTTCTACTTTCTGATTCTCAAGATCACCCTAAGACACAAGAGAAGAGCATATACGACGTAAAATCCAAGAAATCTTTCCCAAATGGAAACACTTAATTCAAATGTGAAATATATCTTTACTCAATTTGGACATTCAACACATTCTCAAAGCCATAAAATATATAAGGATCATTTTTATTCCAAGATCACCCCAAAAGACATGAGGGAAGAGCATACATGACCTTACTCTTATAATTAAGCATGCAAGGTTTATCCAATGGCTATTCTAGCATACCCATGAAAAAATAAAACATGCAATGATGTTATCACTTTAGGAGACAAACCTTTGGAAACACAAAATTAATATTCCAACTCAAACTAAAGAACCTACGCATGGCTTAGGGCATGTGTGCGTGGGTTAGGGAGGTTGTGCCCCTCTTTGTAAATCAAGATTCACATTGCGTCTGAGCCACCTGAGAGATGTTTGCACTAGGATATGGGCATGTGCGCTAGGGTATAGGTGTGTGTGCCAATTTTTACAAAAAGGAAGTATGAAAACTCATATAGGGCGTGTGCGCTCATTGAGAGATGCCTGCACTAAGATATGGTTGTCTGTGCCATAGATAAAAAAAATAGAACGCATGCACTAGCAAAATGGTGTGTGGTGCCAAGGTTAGGTTTTTTGCACCAACCTGATAGGTTTCCAAAAGTAGAAAAGGTACAGTGTGGGAGTACCAAGTGTGTGTGCACTGGGATGTGTGCCTGCACCTAGTTTAGTGTGTCTGCACCTGGATTTCATTTACCTACTATCCTATAGTCAAATTACGGCCAAATGATACCAACAAGCTCAAAATGTTTAAAATTTGAGTATGTTAGCTCGAAATTGAAACAACCCATTAGAATTAAAGCTCTAAATGAGATTCTACATTCATGTAATATTAGAAAAATCCTAATAAGTTTAACATTAGCTGTCCCATATGTGTATATGAAGGGTTAGCCAAATACTTAAAATAAAAATAAAATTTTAACAAGAATGTTAAGGGACTATGATTCAAGTCCCATTAGGCATGCCAAATGTATGCATGAAATTAGTTAGCTAATGTAAGTAGAATTAGAAACTAACACCTAGTAGCTCCCAAAACAAAGCTAAAATAAATCAATGCATCATCATGCTAAGATCTTAAGCAAAGCTAAACTATCAACATACTCTGCATTAACATGAAATGAACATTTCAAGCTAACATATGCAAAACAAATTAACTTCTATCTCTTATTGAATGCTAAATCAGATGAGATTGGACCTATGTAGATCTATAGCAATCAAAGAGTTGATGGTATGTGCTTGAAATCCTAAGGTTTCTAAGAATGGAGGTCTTGTAAAAGCCATGGCTACAATACCATTTTACATATCTCCATATGACTTCAAAAACTTGGATTGGGTGAATGCAAGGAATGCAGATTAGGCTAGCTCTTCTAATGGAAGAATGCTTCAAAGATGATAAAATGGCTATAATGTATACTATATGCTCATTTAGGAGTGTAGGTGTAAATACAAAAGGTAGGATGGAGGGCTTCATATATAGCCCAATGGATAAAATAATCTCTACATCCCTTTACATGTGGGATAATAGCTAGGTTAAGTTAGTTGTGGATAAGGATGGTTTGAAAGGGGGTTGAATCAACCTTAGGAGAGTTTATTTTGTCCTTTAGTGACCCATGGGGTTTGAGGGGATTTATTAATTAACCCAAGTGATTAATTAATAGGTGTGCAAGTTTATAGAAGTTTTTTAGAGGAATAATTAGCATGATTTAGACTATGAGGATGGATTTAATCAAATAAATGATGATTTATTGATTTAATGGCGGAGGAGTTAATTAATTAATAATAATTAATTATTCTAGATAGAAAGGGGGATTAATTAATGAAATAAGGTCGTTAATTGGTGAAATTTTTTGGATAGAAGAGTTAATTAACTAGCGTAATGTAGCTAATTAACAATGATGGAAGAGGAAGTGTGTCATATTGACGATATGTCGTCAATTTGTGAAAAAGAGGATAATTAGCACAATTTAAGTATTTAAATTTCTCGGGTTAAATTATAGGTGTCTACATATCTAAATAAGATAAAATAAATATCCACACACATAAGTGGGTGAGGATAAATACAATAAAGGTAAATAAAGTACCTAGGTGAACATGAGCTAAGGTAAATACCTACTCTAACAATTAGTTTCATAAATATGATCATGGAATTATAATTACTGAAGGTGAAGTTACAAACACAGAAGAACATAGTGCTAGATCAAATATCTAGTAAAAATCAGCATATAACATATCCATCCATCTTGGAATAATTGACTTTAGTTAATTTCTCCACAACAAATGACTTCATCATGTACTCAGATCACACTTTCATATTTGCAGGACACCTAGAATATGTTATGTACATCCTTCTTGCACACTCTCATGTCACCATCACTTTGTCTCAGTCTAAAATTGGTATAATCATATCTAACCCTAACTTGTAATTTCTTTATTTAGTTCACTCATGCTACTACAATTTTCCAATATTATTTAGACATTATTAGTAACTATATATTTGTTGTTGATTACTATAATATGACACTATTTTGTCTTTATATAATTGTATAATGCTTAAATAAGATAAACCCTAATTTTAGCATTACAAATTATCATTTTTAATCATGGGATTTATTATACATTGTTCTCTTTTACCCTGGCCTTGACCATTATATCCCATTTTTAATGGATGTTTAAATACAACCCCATATTGTAGCTCACATCATTAGGTATAACTTGACATTTTGTGACTAAATGTTTTGGTCCAAGTGATATATTCAATGTGATTGTAGCAAGATCATTTCCCATTTGATTATCAAATCCCTTATTGATAATATTTTAGTTTATGAGGGCTTGTCTTCTAGGGCCTAATTGTAAAAAAATTGCTGCAAATGTTTGATCCTAAACCATCATCTATAAGAACCCTTTTAATCATTGATTTGTTTATTATAAATTTAATATGTAAGGGAATATATTGATCAATAATATATTTTGAAGATGATTTTTCATTCTTCATTCTTAAGAGTAATGATATTATCACTATTCAACACATATATAACAATAGAATAAAAGTGAGAAGGTTGAGCATCATTTGAAAATTTTGTTTCCTCTAAGGATTCACAAATAATGTCCTTGAAAACATTGGAATTGGTAAGTACCTTAAAGATAGATATCTTAGCTTGAGTATTTAATAATGGACCCATGATATTAGTCTTTTGCAATATGTATCATAAGATTGCAAGCTTGAAGGATACTAGTAAGGATTTTTGGGTTAATCCTACGTTGAGATTGAGAAAAATTAGGAGAGGCTACCATATTTTTATAGATCTCTTTGCATGGTATGGTTGATCTCATACAAAATCATTGTATTTTTAGAAACACTAAAAAAAACACAAGATGTATCTCTATATATAATGCCATATGGCTTCCCTATCATTGGTAAGGTTAAAAATACATAAACATACAACATGGTCAATATTATGTATTATTTACACACTTTTTAGATTTAGAAATCTAATTGTTTAGTATATTAAGTACACTAAGCATGTAAGGGTGGATATAGGGGGTTATTTTGATTAATTAAATTCCAACATTAATCATACAATATTATAATAATTTATTCAATGCTTACACAATATGCTATAAACTTGAAAAAAAAAAGATGAGTGTACTTAGGTGATTACAGATGATTCTAGGAAGTTTTGAGTGTGCAGACTACTGGAACTGGGATATCTAAACCTAATAATGTTTTATTCCTAGAATTGTGACTCCAAATTAACCTAGGGATGGACTGCACAACTATTCCATGACCATTAGTACACTATTGACCTTATTATATGGACCTAGACCTACGTGTATTCTAGTTCTATAACTTTGTGAGAGTTTTTCCTACTTAAAAATGTTTTTCTCTATAAAACCCTAAATTTTTAGTCAAGATACGAAGCTCCTTAAACATTATGAATCAGATCGAAAACCCTAACCATGGGTGGGATACCCTGAAAAAAAAACATTAGTTGGGTTATAGGCACCCTATGTACCACCAACATTGGAACTACTCCAAAAAGGCGTCAAACCACTCGTCTTTCTCCATTTAGCATGTGATATCTGAATGAGTGCAAATATGGTTTGGAAAATTCTTTGATAATTCTTAATTTGAGTTTGAATCTTGATAAAATACTTAAAGAAGGGATGTTTAAGTGCTTGTAAATGAGATAGATTGGCTTCTTGACCTTTTATGATGGTTCAAACATGTAGTGATTATTTCCCTAATGAGTGTACATGATTTTTTCCTAGATTTAGGGAGCCCTAGGTTCCTTTTTCAAGAGTAGGAAGTGAGTTTACTGTAGTATCATTTCCCTATTTCATTTAAATCCCAAGAACATCGGCCTATCACCCAACATTAAGTTGGGCTCTCACTCGAGGCATGTGCATGTGCCGAGCCCCTCCTTTATTTGAGATTTGTAAGAATGCTTTGCTATTAATGGATGAATGTTTGCAAAAATAGAAATACAAGAATTTATTCTAGCACAAATTAAAAACATTATATCTAACATATATGCACCATGATATAAATGTAAACATTGAACAACCATAAGAGGACCAGATTTGTACCACGAGTAATGTGAAATACACTAGGGTTTGAACACATAAACATAGATATACAAAATAACCCATCATATATTGATTAACAAGTGTTTACAGTAGTCATATTACATCAACAAGTTTTAGAAATAGATCAATACATCATCCTACCATTAACACCCTACCCTTCCCATGGCTCTGATCTAGAAACCCTATATTATCCCTGTAGAACCATTACATAATCCCTTCCTGTAGAAATACACCACTCATATGCACACCCCATATGCACCCATACTCGACCTCTAATCTTTAACACCCAATACTAATACGCACACCCCTTCTATACCCAAATTCCTCCTTAAATAGGATAGGATCTCACCTAAACATCATTCCAAAAGCAATCCCACATGCCAAATGTCATCATATCCTATTACACTCAAGTGTCCAAGCCATGAAAATTCCAACTAGCCATAACAACCTCCACTTTACAACTTGTAACCATAATGATTCCCTAGAATATTCTTTTCTTGATCTCTAAGTCTTCATGTAACAACCTTGTCATCATTATGCTTATCCACAACTTCACATGTTTTTCATGTGATACCCTTTAACCAAAATTTGGTTAAGTCCTTAAACCCTTAAACTATTTCTTGCTCCCATGCGCAGACCTATATTTCCTCGCACATGTTTACTCATGTGATTTTCCTCATAGTTCCTTCTGTGCACACTCATCCTCTTCCTTAGTCATTTTCCGGGCTCAACATATATCAATGTAGTGCCATATGATTTACAGGTGTGTAAATGAGAGAATATATACTTTCTTATATAGGGTTTCAAAGGTAAATTATCAAAGAAAAAATGACCCATAGGGATTAAAGGACCCATAGAAGAATTTGAAATAGAAATAAAATATAGATGATATGTCAGTACAAAACCATAAAAATAGGTCAAGAATGGATATAAACTCTTAACTAAAGTGTATGATTTTTCCCAGGAATGAAAAACATGAAAAATGGAGTTTTACATCTTCTCAGTTGGGATTTTTCTATGGATTTTATGCATTATAATCTCATAAAAAATTGACATATCAATGTGTATGACTAAGCAATCTAGAAAAAACATATTGGGATGTACTAAGCGGGGATAGAAAGAATGGTATTTATCTTAGAAAGAGTACATTTTCAAAACTAGTAGTGTCAATGACTAAATTACCAAATTTGATTGTCTATGTTTTCCCCCCTTTAAAGTATGGAATGAAAATCACATGCTTAAAGGAAAATATACTTGAGTGTGTAGACATACTTTATCTTCTCTCGGAGTTTGTTTTGCAGTTTGTTGTGCTTAGTGTTGGCATGCTCCATGATGAAACCATGTAACACAGAGTGTAGTCAATTTCCATAGATAAAAAATTGAAATTTTAACTCAATTATAAAGTGTAATATGTAAATGCATGCATTTACATAAACTAAAAATAAAGAGATGGAGAAATGTGGAAGGAATATACTTGTTTATTTTTGGGGGGATAATCTCTCTTTCTTTCTTTGTACTTATATATTTGGAATGTTGAAACTTATTAAAGGATTGGGAGTGATAAATCCCAAATGTGTTGAGGATAAATTAGAGAGTATTGAGTGTATGAAACCCAACACAAATGGATAAGAGAAGAGAGAATAAGAAGATTGAGTACTAAAATACCCCATGAAGGAATAAGATTGTGTATCAAATTTATTCAGTAACTCTGATCTCTTCCCCTTTGAATGTAATAGGAAAGGAGGGACTACCCATGAATAGCTTAGCTACTTTAATACTTTATGTAACCCCATGACCACAAAACGATCTAGCCAAATTTTGTAAATGAGGACACATAATACAAAAGAGAACAAGTGCCCATGTGCCCTTCCCATGTTCCACACAACTGAATAGAACTTTCAATGTACTGAAATCACAGATGGACAAAGGATACTCATGCCCGCAAGATATTTTAAATTGTAACTAAAAATGAGTGTTGTGGTGAAGAGGAATGAATTACTTCATGCCCCTTTGTAACTGATATTAATATTAGTCAAGTGATCTAAAATTGTGCCAATAAATTGTGCCTCTACTGTGGAAATTTGAAACTCTTGAGAAATTTGGTGTAATTTTCCCTAAGAAAAACCATGTGAAGAGGTCAAAACCATTTGTATGAGTCCTGACCAAGATTTGTACATTTTTAAACATGTGCATGATTTTCTAAATTTCTATGTTTGATGTTGTTTTTGAGTACTTATAACCTATATATACCTATGTCAATCCCATAAATAATTTTTGTATGTTTATGGGTGTAGAATATACCCATGTGAATGCCCCCTCTTTTAAATCACCTATGATAAATCCATTTGAGCACACGGACTCAAAATAATAGATGTGTAACTATGTCTAATGATGTCTCGTAATCTATGTAGTGATACATTTGAAGAGGTTACCAGTGAATCCAATGATGGACCCAAACTTGTAAATATTTGTGCATGGTTGAAACCATGGCACATACAAGATACATAATAGCAATAAAAACTATAGAAATAATGCATGTATAAGAGAACAAGTGCATAGATATAGTAAACAGTGAATTCAGAGTCAAAATTATACAAAAAAATGTCACAAAAAAGGCATAGAGCCGCAAACATGGGACACCCACAGTTTCATAAGACAATCAAGGCACTTAGGCTTACAAATAAGAGAAGTAATGTCATCACAATATAGGTATAGAGCCAAAAACATGGGACACATGTGGTGTCACAAGAAAGCAAAGGCACTCAAGCCATAATCAAGTGAAGTAAGACAAGTAGTAACATGCACAAAAAACAAGCATGTATAGAAAACAAGATTGTCATAATGTGATGAAGTAATGTGGAAATTAATATAGAGAAAGATATGAAACCAGAGGTGTCAACATTGTACAAACCACATGTTTATAGTTATGTTATCTCAAGTACATAATATATGACAATCAATCGTAATGAGGAAGGAGAAAGGAACTCTGATGAAATAATAGACACTTGTTTATGGTGTATAATAGATGCCCTTATATGTATAAGAATTCTAGGTAAAGGGTAGGCCATATACCTATCATTGTTTACTGCTATGGGTATGACTTGCATCAAGCTCAATATACCACATGAACACATGTGTGTAAAGAGTAAAGATATATGTTATCTATCAAACCCAAAGTGAAAAACAACATTTATAATGTAAAGTGTCCAACAACGCAAGCTATGTATAGGTCCTGGTTTTGTATTTTTACAAATATTTGAATTTTTTTGTGTTTTGTAACTATGTCAATGTTTTTTATTTATTTATTAATGTTTCTCTATGTACAGAGAAGATGGGTACCACAAGAGCTACCCAATGAGAACCACCTGAAGAGACGAAGCAATTATCAAAGAAGATGGAGGCTCGGGTCTCAATTATGTCAAATAATGTGAATCAAATATAATTGGTATAGTAGTAGTGATGTATGCCAAATAAGGCTTCAAGATAAGAATTAGGTGAAGGAGATCCATGAGCAGTGTGTGAAGTAGAAGGCTTGCATTGAAGAACTAGAAGAGTGAGTAATCGTAAACATCCATGTGTACTAGAAGGCCTATGAGAAACTATAGAGATATCATGTGCACTAGAGGATCTACGTGGGATCTTATGAGAGAAAATGTGTGAAACTAGATGCTTATCTGGAGATCTAGAAGGACTAGAGTTGTGAGATAGTATGTGTGCAACCAAAGGCCTATTAGGAGGCCTACATATGAGGGTTAGATCTGTTAGAGATAGTGTGTGCAACCAAAGGCCTATCATGATAACTAGGAGGAATAGATTCGTAAAAGACCGCATATAAGACCAAATATATATTTCAAGATGCACTAAAAGTAGGGATAGAAATTGTAGAAGAATTACTATGAAATATAGTAGAAGGAGCCTCAAAGGGAATACCTCAAAATCTGATAACCTATTAATTATGAATAAACTTGTATGTGGATCAAATAGCGCAACTGTGTATTGGTACCTGATGAATAGAGAAAGTAATGGATAAGGTGTATGAAATAATATTTTCATCTATATCAGAGTAATCAACAGTGATAATCAGTGGAGGATATGGCATAGTGAGTAGTAGTTTCAATAATTTCATCCAATTTTTGATCATAAAAGGGTCATGCTGATCTCACACAATGAGTATTGTGTACCTCATAAGTAGATTTTCCATTGTTATACTTAGAAAATAGGTCATTGAATATTTCCAATTTTCCATTATCATTGGTTTTCTTATAAGATTCAATGGGAACATTCCATTAAATTTAATTGGATTCAATAAGATATTGGATATCATGATGAATGTAGAAGCACCAAATGGTGGGGTGAAAAATACATCTATGATAATAATAGTAATCATTAGCATTGAAACTTTTAATTTAATTCTTACTCGCATCAACCTCAAATGGTGGATGAAAAGACACAATATTTCACTAAAAAATCAATATAATGTGTGGGAAATAAGTTAAGCGTATAAACTATCGTTGTGAGGGTGATAATTGTAGCTTAGTAGGTAAATAATAGAATTGAAATTTTCCTTAGAAGTATCCTTAGTATCACTAGTTTTCCCTTTGAATGTAAATTTTATTGGAAATTTGGAATTAATTGAGGGATAGGAATGCTAGCAATGTACTTGAGTTATTTCTCTGTAACAAATTAGATTTACATTCTTTGATTGTACGATAGAGATCAAAAAATGGTTTAAATTTTTTGAATATGACCTATTTCTTGCAAGTGAGAAATCAATATTTGTGTAAATATATTTTGTAATTAATTTTTCAACTAAGATATTGTTAATCTTAGTAAGCATGGTTTTGTATCATAAGACATAATCATTAATAGTCTTATTAGATCCTTGTATCATCTTATACATATGTGCATACAAAACCTTATCTCAAATGTTGATAGAGAATTATGCCAATAATTGAATTATTAAAGTAGTGAAGAGCACACATAATTTTTGGTAAGTTCATAAAACCATTGCAATAAAAAATCCGTAAGACTCCTAGGGAAGAGCTTGGTAAGCAAGGTGTCATAACATGTGTAATTAATACAAGCCATATGAAATGAGGTGAATATGCTTAGTTGGGTCACCTTGTTCCACCATAGCTAGGATTTTAGGAACAAATAGATGCCCAATATGCATAGGATAATAAGCCCTTTCTGTTGTGTTGTCATGATAGATGGTCTAGCATGCAAAACTGAAAAATGTTGGTCAGAAAAACCAAACCCCGCCCACTTGAAAATTCACTCTCCCCCCGGTCACTATAAACCCTTCCTCTATCCATCCTTCCCACAGTTTCATCCTCATTATGGCTAAGAGGAACATGATAACATTACTTTCATGTTTTTTTCATGTAATAGGATGTTATTCCTAACTGATTGAACAAGTTCCCTGAAATATGAAACAGCAAAACTATCCTCAGGAGTCTTAGAAAAGGGCCATTTTTTCCAGTTTAAAACTTGTGTATTACACTTAGAAGAATTTGACGGGGTGAGGGAAGAATCAATCATATGAGAGTTTTTAAATGAGATACATGGATTTTCCAAGGAAGTGAGGAAAATTGGAAATTTGTAAAAGAAGGGTTGATGTCAGAATCAAGGAAGCCAAGACGGTCATTTTAGGGTACAAGGAATTTTATAGGTCCACCGGTGAAAGATGGCTTCTTATCTAGCTGATTTAGGAGATTTGGGAGGAAAAGGACAAATAAATAGTTATGGAATATATTGTAATCCTATACAGGATTTAATCACTCAATGTGTTCTAGACTCAAAAATCTTCTGTGATAACCCTAGACTCTTCAGTTGACCCTCAAGTCAAAAGTGAACAGATCTAAAATTAATTTTGGGAATACGTGTCTTCTGATAATGGTTTTTATGATCTACCGAGGTTTTACTTAGTCATCAAATAAGTATAATTCACTAAGCACACGTCAAGATCCTAAAGCCAAAAAATTACTCCTGGTGTTCTAAAGGACTTGATGGATCACATCAGCAGTTCAAAACAACCTTGGCCGAATTTGAGCATGTCAGTTCCTTGGATTTTACCCTTTGGTTTTAAAGGAAAACATGTGTGGACACCAAGTGGTATCCCTATATGTTCAGTGCGATGGGACTTATAACACAACTTGATGTGTTATGTGAAGCAGTGAAGACTTTAAGAGCCAGTCCCGTTCTGATGAGTTGACCCCAGGCTCACGTGGGAAAGCTATGCCAAGCCCATTTTATTTCACCAAGAGTTGCAAGGGTATAATTGACACCCAAACTTTTTCCCTCCATGTGGGTTATGCATGCAACTTGATATTAGTAACTTTGGCACCTATGGAGGCTCTAACTTGCATTTAACTTGCCCCTTTTCAGAACTAAAACCCAAGACATTTATCACCCCTTTGATCCCCTCATATTGTACCAACGGTGAAAAGGGACATAGGGCGACAACAAAAGATTTTCTCCCTCATGAGATTGAATTTTTCACAACTTCCCGATTCACACCCTTTTCCACATATGCAATGTCATAATGTGTAAGTAACTTAACCCCCTTGTTCACTCCTTATGAAGAGACCCCCCTCATGGAAAATTTTGATCAGGGAATTTGTTTCATTTATTGAACTGAAGAAAAAGGGACATCAGAGAACATGTGATTGGAAAGTGCACTCCGCATCCTTCCACTGCCCCTGGTCACGTGAAAACAATTTTACCCCGAGAAGCCATTTTCAGATCCCTGCATGCTCATCACACTACACAAAAAGTTTCCACTGTAACAGCCATTAGTGAAAAGAAAAATTATTTCCCATTTGTTCCTTCTCCATTTCACCTACATTTTATCGTTCAACCAATTTCAAATCCACTCCCAACAATGGTTTAGCTCAATGGTAAAGATTGTGTGTTTCAAATTTGCAAGAGTGATGAATTAACTCCTCACTCATGAACAGTTAATCATTTTGTTGAAATTCAAGTTTTGTGTTTTTCCTAAAAATTTAATTATTACACACTG
This sequence comes from Taxus chinensis, assembly GCA_019776745.2. Lineage (NCBI taxonomy): Eukaryota > Viridiplantae > Streptophyta > Pinopsida > Cupressales > Taxaceae > Taxus > Taxus chinensis. The sequence goes on from JAHRHJ020001689.1 coordinate 17,769, forward strand.
ATTGTTTTTGAATTTTTCATAAACATCACACCAGGAAAGGAAATTTCTAATATATCCAGAATGGCACCCTGATTTTACCAGAATTGTATAGGCACTCCTACTGAAAACATTTAAACTGAACTGTAAGAACATACCATTTATAATTATAATTGACAATAGCTAAAAAAAAATAAATTTTATCCCTAGAGTTATTTCAGATATACGGATTCTGGCAAATAAAATCCTCGAAGGTAGAGTGAAGGTTCTTAGAGGCCAAAAATAAATCTCTTCGAGGACCAGGTTTGTTCCAATATGATACCCAAAAATACTATATATATAAAAATAATAATTTTTTCAAGGCGTATAATAGAGAAATATATAATTTTACAAAATAGTGAAACTCTATCATTCGTCTACTCAAAATAATAAAACAACTTTACCAAAAAGTGAAAATTGTGAAAACGTAATTAAAAAAAGCTATTAGAGACTGGACCTACTAAAAATATAAAATTCTTACAAATATAGGTTCAGGAATCACTTGTAGAAACTTGTTAGGAAATAATTAGATTAGTGACTCCATTATAATCATTATTATTGTTAGGTAGTTATTATTATTTGTTTATATGGAAGTTGTGTAATAAACAACCACGTGAATAGAAGTTTGGTGAGAGAATTAAGGAGGTGTTATATCAGATTCCTATTTTCTAGATATAACTATTTCCTATATATTTGTGTACGAGTGCCGTCTGGAATACAAGAAGAAATATATGAGTTGTGTGTTTATTCCTGTGGGTTATCTGCCCCGTCTTCTTTCATTTGGTACCGAGCGTTGCATTCCTTCAATGGGAGAAAATATTGTCTACAGGGGCGGCGGATTTGTTTTGTTTGTCCAAACCAAATATGTGAAAGCGTGTTTACAAATAATATAATCCAAAACATTCATTTTGGATCTACTAGGCGTTGAGCTAAAGAGAATATCATCCAGAAGATAAATGTGAGCTGGAACATTATGAAGCTGCGTTGTTTTACAGAGACAGTCTATTATATATGTCCCCTGTAGATCGTGCATCAAAATGGAAGCCTTGTTGAAGATTACTCTAAGATGGCCCTAGCGATGTGAAGACGTATATGGTGGCCAACACTATTCCTAAAAGATTTATTTTAAGGGCTCATATTGTTTTCGGTTATAAGTAGATCGATGCGCCTAATACATATTCTCCTAGCAGATGCTGCACCTGGAGAGTATAATCTAGTCGATTCGCAGCTGTGAAAAGACATGTCAATTGTGGCTGTGTTTGTATTTCAGTCAACATATGATCCCTGATCAGGGATGAATCACTTCTTACGATCCTCCTAGGCCCAAATTAGGCAAGGGTTTAGTGTTTTACATCAATTGTTGCTCTTAAGTTTTATTTGACGTCCAGGCCACACTGTCCGGGTCTGGATCTATTCGCAGGCTGTCATCTGTGGCACAGTACTTTATATGTTCAGTTGATTCAACATTGGCATCGTTGTATTGGTTTCTTGTATTTGTAATTTGAAGTTGTATCTGAGCTGCACGCATTAAT
>JAHRHJ020001690.1:0-19270 GCA_019776745.2 Taxus chinensis
AAATGTTGTTGTAAGATTGTTCATGGAGTCTCTCCAAGAAAAAGTAGTGTAATGGTTCTACCTCCTACCTGCCCGATCCATTACTTGCTGGAATGATATCAAAAGGAATTTTCAGGAAATATTCAAATTTACTGAGGTTTGTCAAGACCTCCTTATTCAATTGACACAAATAAAGAAAGGAGAAAGTAAAACTATGAGAGACTTCATGGTTTGTTTTGACTGGTTTCTTCACAGGATACCTGAAGAAGATTTTCCATCTGAAAACAATGTCAAGATATTTTTCATCAATGCTCAATCATCAAAGGTAGGATTTCTCCTACGAAGAGTTCAACTAAGGAACATTATAGAAGCACAAAGGATGGCCATTAAAATTGATGATGATCTCATCCTCTATGGAAAGATCAAGAATCCGTCAAAGGGAAAGACACAACATCCTAGATATGAGAGAAAATATTTATTTATGCAAAAATTAGTAAATGAGATGACATCATTGAAGTGGGAAATATTTGAATGAGTTTCTTCGTAAAGAAGGAACAAAAATCAGATTGCAGGAGAACCTCAAAAGATTTCCTTGAAGGCCCCACCTATCAATGCAAATTGTAGGACTAGGGAAAATGAAGAGGAGCTTGAACCAGAAAGTGAAGGTGGAAATTTCCTAGAAAGCGATGAGTTTGAGAATGACACACAAATAATATTCTATGAGTATTCCGGAGGTGATGAAGAAGATAAAGAATATGCACCTAGTTTCTTGTGTGTGGTATTCACTTGTTCTCAGTCTAATAAAGGAACATCTCCCTCTAAGGATCCAGTGTTGTAAAGAAAAAGAATACAAAAGATCCTTTTGTGGTGACTCTGTAAAAAAAATAATCAGTCTAGGATATCCGTTCCCACCCTCCATGGAGTCTACATTGTTGAACCCATGATCTTGTAGTAAGTAAGAAGGCTCCTGCAATCCCAAGTAAGTCTTATGACACATCTTCCAAGTCTAAATATAAATATACCCCTATAAAATCTAGTACTTTGAAAGCTCCTAGTGTACCTTTCAAAATACTCTTGATTCCCCAAAAATCTACCCCTGCTTCCAAACCTGTTCTAAATCCAAAAGTAGTCCCTTCATCACCTTCGCCCGCATATGCTTCTTTTGATTTCATAGAATATGAAAATAAAGCCAAAGTCCAAATTACTGAAACTAAATATTTGCAAACTCATCCTGAACAATTTGAGAGGTTCATCTGATATATCAAGAGTGGTAGTCTAACACACAATGTTGTAACTTCTAGTTCCAAATGCATTTTTCAAAACCCACCTATGCCTCCCTCAAATAACATGCTTTCCTTAAACACATCCAAGACACACAAGGTTGATCATTTCTATGTCTCCCTTCTTATTGGAGAATATATAGTGAACAATTACATAATAGATTCTGGTGCCTTAGACAATGTGATGCCTTTGAAGGTCGCCAAGGCTCTCAAAATTACCATGACTTCACTTGGTGACTCTTGTTACTCTTTGGAGTCAAAAGAGGTCCCACTTATAGGTAAGGTCAAAGAAGCACACGTGGATCTTGCTAGATTTCCACACAAGAAAGCTTCAACAATTATTTTGGTAGCATACGTCCCATCCTCATTCAGAATGTTACTGAGTAGAAGTTTCTACTGAGACTTGGGAGGGAAAATTCAGATGAATTGGTCATCCACAACAATACCAGTGAAGGGATACATGGAGAAATTTCTTCCCAAGAAGAATATGAAGTACATGGTAAGAAAGTACGGAAGCCTAGAAGCTAACATTATGTACCAAGATAACAGGTATATGAATCACTTTGTGAAAACCAAGGAGGAAGAAGATATTTCCCATCTTGATAGGGTGAAAAATGCCTTCTTAGAAAGTCATGGACCTTAAAGAATCATTAAATATATTTGAGTTACAAGAGGGCAGCCTTGAATTGCCGGATGATGCAAACCATGAAGAAGAGGAAATGGTTCTTGATGATTTTCAAGTAGAAAAATCAGCTTATTGTTTATCTGTGATGAGGAGTTATTCACATTCCCATTTGGGGATAAAGATGGCCTAAGCCAAGCCATATATGGAGATACAAGACCATCTTGTGATGAACCCACAAAAGGTTTGAAAGAACTACCTGTACAAGAACTTCTTAGAGAAGTAGAAGAAACTGAAGATCCTGAGATCAGTCTCAAGATCCTGATGCAATCCATGAACCTACAAGATAAGCATGAATATGATATGAAAGATTCAATCAATGAAGGTTGGCCATGTTGAAACAAAGCAAGATGAGAAATATGATGCCCCCTCTGAGCTAATGATTGATGGATGCAATGATGAAATGGAGATATTTTCTTTCCCATTTGAAGAAGAAGACTCTTTCCATGATGAAGAAATTTAAGCAAGGAGTTTTGAGGTCTTTGAAGCTGAAGTTCCTCTTGATAAAGGATTGATAGAATATAACGATTCCCAAGATAATGAAATAATCCCTCCGGATAGTTTCTTTGAGCCGCAACGTAAAGATTATTTGAAGGCATACAAATATGAGATGCAGGAAGTAACAAAGGAGATATTTTTGCAATGATTATTAGATGCAGTGGAATTTCCAAAAGACCCCGAGTGGATTCTTGATCTCTTAGCTCGTGTGATGGCCATACAAGACATTTATTAGGTCACTTTCAATACTTCCGTTAGTACCCAAACAAATCACATTGGAGTAGAGAAAAAGGATAAGTCTGAGGTTTTTTGTTGAAAAGAGGTCAACGAGCATAGACCTGGGAAAGAAGATAATCTGGAATGTTCAAGTAATTTGAATGAAAAGCAATCATGGGGCAGTGTTAGCATTCTCAATGAAGAATCATCTATATGGATAAATATGGAAGGCAATTGACACTATGAAATAGATTTCAATGAACATGAAGGCAATGAAATATCTAAGTAAAGCCCTGAGACTCAAGAAGCTCATCTAGGCTCACTCTTACAAAGTGTACATAAAGATTTGAAATCATGCACATTTCATAAGAAAATGAGGAGAGGAGGCTATTTTCTGGATCCATTCAACGCCTTCACAGAACATCATCATTCGGTGTTACCTCTTCAGGGGTAACTTTGGAGTAAAAAATTCTCTGATGAAAGTGGGTTGTCCCCCACCTTATACCATAGGTGATTTCTAGGCATTTTCCCCCTTTTTGTTGTGTGTGTCATTTATTTTCCATGTGTGTTGTGTATTTCCTTTCGTTGTTCTTGGTGTGTGCGTGTTTCCTTCTTCGTTATCTTTCTCTCTTGTAAATTATACATGACTCCGTAGGTCCCAATGGATAAGGTGCTGGTCAATGGATTATATGGTCTAAAGTTGAGATTATGGATTTCCCATTTCATGTCTTTGGTGCAATCAGTCCATGTCATCTCCCCAAGCTAGAGCCAGTTGTTGTCATGCAAATGTGCAGAAAGGAAATTAACAATTTTTGAGCATGACAAATATACCCCTATGTTAATTTTTTCATTCCAAGACACCTCAGGTCTATCCAGTCAGTCCAAGTGACCTCTTGATTAGTGTTATCTCACCCCCTTAGGTGATTTAGGAAAGTCCATTCATTCTCCTTAGGTGATTTTAGGAGTTCATTAAAAATTGCAAGCTACAAACAGTTGTGGGAAGGGTTTGTCACTGGCCCTTCCTAGGGCTGGCCTGGAACAACCCCATGGAGGCGGGAAGAGAGGACAAAGAAAATTTGGAGGTGATTCAAATGTCTTGGGAAATCATGGTAACTAATGAAGGTTGGCCATGTTGAAACAAAGCAAGATGAGAAATATGATGCCCCCTCTGAGCTAATGATTGATGGATGCAATGATGAAATGGAGATATTTTCTTTCCCATTTGAAAAGAAGACTCTTTCCATGATGAAGAAATTGAAGCAAGGAGTTTTGATGTCTTTGAAGCTGAAGTTCCTCTTGATAAAGGATTGATAGAATATAATGATTCCCAAGATAATGAAATAATCCCTCTGGATAGTTTCTTTGAGCCGCAACATAAATATTCTTTGAAGGCATACAAATATGAGATGCAGGAAGTAACAAAGGAGATATTTTTGCAACGATTATTGGATGCAGTGGAATTTCCGAAAGACCCCGAGTGGATTCTTGATCTCTTAGCTCGTGTCATGGCCATACAAGACATTTATTAGGTCACTTTCAATACTTCCGTTAGTACCCAAACACCTCACATTGGAGTAGAGAAAAAGGATAAGTCTGAGGTTTTTTGTTGAAAAGAGGTCAACGAGCATAGACCTGGGAAAGAAGATAATCTGGAATGTTCAAGTAATTTGAATGAAAAGCAATCATGGGGCAGTGTTAGCATTCTCAATGAAGAATCATCTATATGGATAAATATGGAAGGCAATTGACACTATGAAATAGATTTCAATGAACATGAAGGCAATGAAATTTCTAAGTAAAGCCTTGAGACTCAAGAAGCTCATCTAGGCTCACTCTTACAAAGTGTACATAAAAATTTGAAATCATGTACATTTCATAAGAAAATGAGGAGAGGAGGCTATTTTCTAGATCGATTCAACGCCTTCACAGAACATCATCATTCGGTGTTACCTCTTCAGGGGTAACTTTTGAGGAGTAAAAAATTCTCTGATGAAAGTGGGTTGTCCCCCACCTTGTACCATAGGTGATTTCTAGGCATGTTTCCCCTTTTTGTTGTGTGTGTCATTTATTTTCCATGTGTGTTGTGTATTTCCTTTCGTTGTTCTTGGTGTGTGCGTGTTTCCTTCTTCGTTATCTTTCTCTCTTGTAAATTATACATGACTCCGTAGGTCCCAATGGATAAGGCTGCTGGTCAATGGATTATATGGTCTAAAGTTGAGATTATGGATTCCCCATTTCATGTCTTTGGTGCAATCAGTCCATGTCATGTCCCCAAGCTAGAGCCAGTTGTTGTCATGCAAATGTGCAGAAAGGAAATTAACAATTTTTGAGCATGACAAATATACCCTTATGTTAATTTTTTCATTCCAAGACACCTCAGGTCTATCCAGTTAGTCCAAGTGACCTCTTGATTAGTGTTATCTCACCCCCCTAGGTGATTTAGGAAATTCCATTCATTCCCCTTAGGTGATTTTAGGAATTCATTAAAAATTACAAGCTACAAACAGTTGTGGGAAGGGTTGTCACTGGCCTTCCTAGGGCTGAAACAACCCCATGGAGTGGGGAAGAGAGACAAAGAAAATTTGGAGGTGATTCAAATGTCTTGGGACATCATGTAAATGATTCAGGAACATTATGGAAGGGCTTGGAGAAGATCGGGTAATTTCGCCAAAATTAGGGTTCACATGCCTAGTCAGTATACAAGCCAAAACAATTGTTGAGCTTTGGAAGGTGATTCCGGGAGCTCTAGATGGATTTAGGAGAAAAACAAAACATGACCAGAAATATTATTCCAATCCCTACATGATGGTGAAATCAGATTTTTCACAACACTTTGGAGCATTAGGTCTGCATGATTATTTTCTCAAACACAGGTGGAGTACAAAATCAAAAATCCATTTTTTCAGGGATAAAATGGAATAATAAAGACATGATACCCCAATCATTAGATTCAAAATACCATTTATAATCATAATAATATAAATTTTTTCTGAAAAATTCTATCGGGAGCTCAAGTTATCATCGTCGCAAGTTATCCTTATTCGTGCTCAAATTAGTCTCGCCCTGTTTGTCATTAAAATCCCTCAGTTTGTGACCTCTATCACATTTTTTATCTCCCCGTGTTGGTGCTTGAAGACTCTATCCTCCATTTGGTTGCCATGATCAGTCCCTTCCTTCGTCAAAGATCACTTAAAGATCCAAAATTTGTGTTTCGTTTCTCTGTTTATCTAAAGGTGTCTGTAAAATTGGGCGTGAGACTCTGAGCTGTTTCTTTCCTTCTGTTTTCTGTAGTCGTGTGTTGATGTCCCCGTAAATTTTTGTCCCAAAATACCTGAGGAAACATGAATGGATGTAGCTCATAGGATCATGTTTGAACCTTGTAACATTTTCAATTTCTCTATCCTTGGAGAAAAATTCATCTCCAGGCTCAAACGGTGGTTTCCATGCATTTTTTATAGTTGGACAAGTCTATTTTCCCCGTCAACTTTACATCTCTGCATCAGTGGAAATGTGGCTCTTTTTTGTTGGATGTGGATTGGCGGGGAACTCTAAAAATTATATGTCTTTTTGACCCAAAACTTGTCCACATGGAGGAACGACACTCATTTGAAAATTAACCTTTTGGTTTGGCATTAGAGTTACGCCAGGAGGACACGTGGAGGATTCCTCTACTTTTTCGAGAATTTTTTTCAGACAACCAGTATGTTTATGGACACGTGGTGGGATACACTCTTTGAATATTTGCCTGGGTCGCACCTTAACATGTGACAGAGGGACAGGTGAGTGAACTCTGTACTTAAAATTTTTAAAGAAATTTTCTTAGGGTGTCCGCTCTTGGGGACTATCTTGAAATTTCACCATGAGGACACGTAGAGGTTTCCGTCAGGCCTTCCCTTACTTAGAATTTTTAAGAAACTTTCTAAATGGCCTGGAACACGTGGAGGGACCGCGAATTTTTTGGGGCCGACGCCTGGACATTATTTTGAAGAAGATCCAAGAGGACACTTAGAGGCTTCTACTCACTCTGTCCTTTGCTGATAATTTTCAACAACCAAAGGATACTGCCTCGGACCCTATGCACGTGGCACATGCTTCTACTGAACTTTCAAAATTTTAAAGACTCTATTGGACTGAGACATGTGTTGAGCCCATGCTTGTTTGGGGTCTCTACTTTTAGGGACCATCTCAAAATGCACCTTAAGATGCACGTGGAAGTTTGAAAAGTCAAAGGGCGGGGAGGCGGGGCCATCAGAGGCATTTTTTGGCCCTTATTGTTTCAAAAAGATTAAAGTCATCAAAAGGCAAGAGGAGAATGGTCAAAATTTGTTTTGAAAAGTCAATAGTGGAGGGGCAGAATTTCGAGGGAAATTTGGAATTTTTTTTTTTTAAAAAAGAGGTTAAAGTGTAAAAGGAAAGTGTGGTTCCACTGGGACCCACATAAGGACATGTGTCAAGCCTGTTTTCTAGGCAGAGGGGCAGAGAAAAATGAGAAATTTTGCATTTTTTCAAAAAATTGTAAAAAATAAAAGGAACCCACAGGCCCGTCTTGACTCGGATCTCCCACCTGGATGGTCAAAATTAAAAAGGGAAATCGACGGAAACTGTGCATCTAAATCTGATTTTTTCACCATTTTTTCTCGAAAGCTCCTAGGGATGCAGGAATTTTTATGGTTTTTTATCCTTTCTTGATGTATCCTACATGCCAAATGAATAGGGGAATTAATTTGATATCTTGATTTCATAGGGAAGATCTGAAAACATATTTTATAATTAAGACATGATCTAACTATCGGGTTCAATCTGATTTTCCAATCATTCCCTCCTTGGCACGTAAACAAATAGATTTGAAGGATCAGAGGAGGATATTAGTTGGCACGTGAAGTGAAGAATGATTTACTAGGTGAAGAATTGAATGCTGGAAAGATTTGAATAGATTTTCCCTTTGAGCACCTGACAACTTTTTTGTGAATCTGATTCTGTGAGTCAGGATCAAAATCTTACCACTAGCAATGGTGCTTTGAATGTTTTATGTTTTGGGGGGAAAACTCTATTGTAGAAAATTTTTTATAAATTGCATGAACTTGTCGTATAAATGGTTGGAGTGTTATAGGTTGGGAGTTATTTTCCTAAGAGAAAAGTTTGACAGAGCCCATCTTTCTGAGAAATTATCTGAGGAACCTGTTTATTTCTTTTGTGTTAAATTTGATCATGTCAAGGTGGTTGCAAGTGTACAACCATTGAAAAGCTCTGAGATTGTTCTAGAAACTTTCCCCTACTGATGCATTTAATCAAATTTGAGTTAATCTGTGTTTGATTTTGAGAAAAATTGTGTTTGCTTCATTTCTGAATGTCTGCAAATAGTTTTTCTTGTTCCCATTGCAATATTACATTGAAATCTTTATGAATCACAGGAAGATCTTATCCTTGTGATAGTTTGCTGGCATTTGTAATTTCATTTATCATAAAAGCTTTCATTTGATAGTGAAATAAACAAATTTAAAATCACTTTACTCCTAGCATGATGATAAGATTGTTTTTTAGCCTTTGAGGGTATTTTAGGCATGATAAAACAAAGGTTGATAATGTTCAATTAAGTTTTTAAATTTGAGGCTTCATTTTGGATTCTTAAAGTTTGTGTGAAAATATGTTGATCTGGGCTTCCATTGAAGCATGCCTTCTGGTTAAAGGAACATTTGAGCTATTCTGAAGCATTATGTTGATCAAGCCTTCCATTTTTTGTAAAATCTCTTAAAATATATGGTGAATCAAGTACACTCCTGCCTCACCTCCCACCAAAAATTCATTTAAAAACAACCAATCCTACCCATACTACCCCTGTTTTTCCTGTGTGTGTACAAATGCATAATTTCTATTACAAAACATGTAGAATCAATCAGGTTTTCATTTTCTTTAGTAGCCTAAACCTTTATTAGAAAATATCTCCATTATCTAGGGTGACAACTCGTAAGAGTTAGATTTTCGTTGTATTGATCATGTTTTCTTCAAGGTCTTCTTAATAACTTTACAAAGAAGGACATCTCCATCTCCTCCACAAAAACCAGGCTACAAAAGGGTCCTCTCACCCTAGTTGAAAGGAACAACCATAAAGTAGTGAGGATAGATCAAATCCTCTTAAGGCTGCTACCCATTTCTCCACATCTGAGTGACGAAGAGCAAGCTGAATTTCTTCCCCTGCTACAAAATGACACACAATATCATCTGCTTATTTCTAAGCTTCCTCTCAAAATGTGATTCTTCTCATTTTATGAGTGAGAAATACGGGTAAAGGAAGGTCAAATCATTCCATTTATATTTAGGTACATTTGACAGATCATATTTTTTAGTACATTTAGACAACTAAGGTGGAAATCCTTAGTGGTGACTCCATATTGATCTGATTTTTGATAAATACCAGTGTTTAACCTCTGGTGAGAACTAATATTTGCAAAGCTGGAAGGAATAAGATATTGCTTCCCTAAGGATCCTGCTAGGGCATTGTTTCAAAAGCTAGGAAAAAAAAAGTCAGAAGGACAAAAATCATGGAGAGTTGTTTCAGGCCTCCATGATGAAAGTGATCAGCCTATAATATAATATTTCCTTTCAAGTACTTCTGAATCAAGTAGTCTTTTGTGTAATTGAATTCTCCATCTCGAGAGGGGCCCTATAATTTCCCTTTTTCTACGCTAAAGGCCCAAGGGTCAATTCGTGTCCCAATCCGTTGCAGGGGCTGTGGATGCTGGGAGCTAATCAGAAGGGTCCACGTGGTTCCAATATTCTAATTTTGCAGGGTAAAGGAAGGTCATATCTTTCCATTTCCAGTTTCTAGTGTTGGGAGACACTTATTTGTGCTATCAAGAAACTTAAAGTTATTTGTGTTTTACTGACCCCTCCGTGGAAGACGGGTCTGATATTTTGGGGCTCTTTTTTTAGGTATATAAGCAGTTGGGGGGAGAAAGGAGAGGAACTTTAGATATACATTTTATTAACCCCTTCTACTACAATTATTGTTGTTACGCATCTTAGCTTGTAAATTCAAATCCCATAGGGGACCCGTACCTAGCAGGGTATTCTTTTAGTGGCGATCTCCTAGTCTATAATCTGGAGCTACTTTTTGAAAATAAATTAACAAAGGTCTTAGGATCCGAGGGTCTTGGGGGAATTTCAAGATGAAGAGGGGCTCTTCCGATTCATGGTAGCCATGGGATCGGTTGGCACCTCCTTAAAGATGCATCCATCATTTTCTGACCCCCTTCAAATTATGGCGACTTACAACCTTTAGGAGTTTTCCATTTGGTCATTGTCAGATTTAAAGGTGGAAATATTATTTCTTGTATCTGTTAATGTATTTCAAAAGACCTTTAATTTAGGCTCATGTATTTGGTGATTTACAGATTTTAGAAGTTTACTAGCCACCCATGGCACTCTATAATTGTTAGGAGCAATATAAGAATTCCAAGAAAAGTGTTTATCTATTATTATTGCAAGTGATCATGTACTTCGGGCAAGTATTTTGTGATATATTAAATACCATTCAAGTGCTAGATGGTCATTATCAGTAAGAATCATTATTTTACTTTGTGCAATTTTTCATTTATTTGGTGCATTTTTATACATCTAGATAAGGGATATTTCACCTTCATTTGAATTTAAAAAAGTTTTCTTCTCATTCTACCCCTGTGTTTTCCAAAGTTGATAGGGTTTTCCTAGAAACAAAGCATTTAAGGGATATCCATTTTGAAATTTATACTCCTTTGTTTCAAAGACCCCTTGTCCCTTATCAGTTTGATTCTCCTCCAAGGTCACTTCCTCAAAACAGCATGGCCTATTCCCCACCCAAAACTCCTTTTTTGTAAATACCTTTGGTCCTATAAATTTTAGAGGGATTCCTAGCTATCAAAATGCAGTTCCCTAAGATGTAAGAAATAGACTACAAAAGTTCCAAGGAAATAATGCTATAACTGGTGATCAACACTAAAATCTTTTTATCAACATGATAGGAAGACTTTGAGATTTAAATTTGAAGATTTATATATCAAATTGTTCATCCATACTTTGGAAGAAGATGCAAGGAATGGTATAAATCCTTGCCAAATAATTCCATTGATTCTTGGAATGGAAATGAATAATTCTTTTAGATTGCAGTATGGTGATAAAACAGACCCTAGGTTTCTTTTATCAGAATTTGAAAATATTACGAAGAATCCTAATGAATCAGTGCATGATTTCAACACAAGATTTAATAAGAAATTGAGGAGATTTCCTATTAAGTTTGAGGCCATGTGATGAATCATGTCTTATAAAGTATTAGATGCATTTGATAAGAAATGCTTACTATTTGATACCCTACCAATTTGAGGTAGGCCTTTACCATGGCTCTACAAATTGAGAATAACATTAAATAAATTGGAAAACCTCCTAAGAGGGAAGGGTGTGAAACTGGTTAACCTAGAAATACCTCAAGCAAGTAAGGCTGCTGATTTGGAATAAGTTGTGAAAACTTTGGCAGGGGCTATCAAAGAAATCTCATACAAAGTAGCCCAGGAAGAGAAATGAATTAGGTAGAGTTCACAAGGTCAGCACAAGCAACAAGGCCAAGATAGATTTTCTAAATCATCCTAGAAATGAGTAGAGATCTGATGAAAGAGGCAAGGGCCCTGGTGGATTTGGAAATAAACATCCCCAAGCCAGGGAAAATATAATGGTGCCTGGATCCTTTGGCTACCAGAGCTTTTTTTTGTTGAAGAAATAAATGTAATTGATTGGTGTGATAGATGTTTCATGCCCCATTCTCCATGTGAAGTAGATTAGCAAGTATAAGAAGAAGCTGATGATGATACTGATGATGATGTTTGCATGATGGGTTGCTCTACAAGCTCACAGTAAGGAGCAACTTCAACTAAGGTGATAAGTGCTAGAACTACTGCTGTTTTTTGGATTGCATTCACCTAGTACCTCTTCTTCCTCCCTCTCATACTTTAGAAATAGATACTGTACAAGATCTTTGGAAATACCTAATAATGACTTTGAATACTTAAGAGCTTTAATGATAAACAAGTATGATGGAGGAATCCCATCTGAGGAGGATAGGCAGTTTTTGATGAACATTGTTGTTTCCCAAGAAAAGGAGTATAACAAAAGAAGTAGATTTTTCAAAGGGTTAGGACCTCAAACCAAACCTAAAACTCCATTTCTTACTAGTATTCCTAAAGATGCTCCTAAGAAAGATACACCTTCCAAAGGCCTTGCTATCCCAAACAAGATTCATACTCCTCCTCATGCTCAAACTGTCAAAAATTCCATGCCATCTGATGAGTTTGTCAATCTCCCTTCCAATTTTGCCTTGCCAAAGTGTGTTCCTTATGACATTGCCCAAGTTTTGAGTCAAATGAAGAGTTAGTGTTCCAATTTTTGAGATTTATTAGGATTCCTGAGCACAAGAAGAGGGCCTTTGAGTATTTGGGGCTTGAAAGAAGAGAAGAGTACCCCAGGCAGAAATGTAAACATTGTGGAGACTCCTCCAATCATTGAAGAGCTAGAAACACCACCAGCATTGGAAGAACTAGGTGAACCACCTGAGGTTTATTTGGGAACATCCTTGGTAGAGTCTCAGCTAAATGTAGATCCATTCTTCACTACTATGATCATTAAGGACAAATTGCTACACAACTGTATGTTTGATTCAGGAGCATCATGCAATGTTATGCCTATTAGAAGTCATGAATGAACTCGATATCAAAGTAACAGTAGCATATGGGAAGTGCACTACCATGGATTCCAGAGAGGTGCCAGTGGTGGGATGTGTGAAAGGTTTGGTGGTACAACTTACAACTTATCCGAGTAGGAACTTGAAACTTGATGTTGTTATTATTGATTTCCCAACCAAGTGGGGTATGTTGTTGTCTACAAAATGGGCTGCAAGTTTTGGTGGGAGTGTTCAAATGGATATGTCCTATGCCACCATCTCAATTGAGGGCAGCCTTGTCAAGTTGTATGGAGAAAAGAAAATGTTTCACCTCATTGAAGATCCCAACAATGCATCTTATGAAGTGTTGTACACAAGTGTTGATGATGATAACTTTATTGGATTTACTGATGGGAAAGAGAAAAAAATGGATCAATGTAAGAGTCTTGAATAAGTAGGCTATCCATGGAATTTGTTGCCTGATGGAGCTTCTTCGAAATTTGGAAATGGTGCTAGTGTAGTTCTGATTCCTCTAAGCTTGGAAGATTTTGTTTTTTCTTTCAAACTTAACTTTGAGTGTACTAATGAACATTATTGAGTATGAAGCATTTTTTTTAGGTTTTAGAATCGCTTGGAAATACTATGTTAAAGACATCATTGTTAAGGGATATTCAAAACTAATTGTTAAACAAATCAGAAAATTGTATGCTACAAAAAATCAAAGAATGAAACAGTACAAGCATGTAGTCTAGGACTTGATTGAGATGTTTGATTCATTTAACATTGTGCATCATGATAGGAAGTTCAATTTTATGGCAGAAAGATTTTGCAGTATTGGGATCTCGGTTTGATAATTATGCAATGTCCCCATATTGTGAATATGATGTTGAAGTGTTAATAAGGCCATCTATCCCTTACAACATTAAAAATTGATAAAAAATTTGATGATGATGCTCAGGTCAAAATATTTTTGTAGAACAAAGGGGAGTTTTCTGATCAATTTATTGATTGAAAGAAAATGGTGTGTGCAATAGAAGGTAAAGAAAATTTGTTTGACAAATAAATCATCCATCTGAAAAACTAATACCATTCCTAGAGGGTTGGTTGTTCTTGAATAAAACTTTGATAATGTTGATTGCATTAATAATAGACATATAGCATCCTTAAGGTATGTTGAGGAGCATGAGCTTGGTACAAAGGAGAAACTAAGGATGATTTTGTTGGGAAGCAATCTGGACAAGGAGGAGAAGTTTTCCTATGTCTAATTCTTTAAAAAATACCAAAATTGCCTAGCTTGGTATTATTTTGAATTGAAGGCATATAGAGAGGATCTGTTTCAACATGAAATTCCTTTGGAATCTAGTGAAAACCCATTCAGGAAAAAATAGAGGCTGATCAATCCACTCTTAACTCTTAAAATGCAAGAAGAACAAAAGAAACTGAGTGATGGAGGGATTATTCAGCCTACAAGATATTCCTCTTGAGGTTGCAAACTTAGTGCCAGTTAGAAATAAATAATGGTTATATCAGGCTGTGTGTGGAATTTAGAAATATGAATAGAGCATTAATGAAGGATAATTATCCTTTACCAAACATTGAAAACATGCTGCAATTAGTGACTAGTTCTGAGCTGCTTTCCACCTTGGATGGTTTCTCTAGCTATAATCAAGTTGTTTTGAAGGAATCAAAGAGAATAAAGATATAGTCTTTACCACTCCTTGGGGAACTTATTTCTATGTTAGATTGCCCTTTGGTTTGATAAATGCTGGAGCAACCTTTCAAAGAGCAATGGATGTTGCTTTTTCTAGTTACATTAATGATTTTATTGATGTTTACCAAGATGATGTAATTGTGTTTTCCAGAAGGATAGGTGAGAAAACTTGCAACACTTGGGAAAAAATTTTATGAGATGCAGGGAGTATGACATTTCACTCAATCCAAAGAAGTGCCATTTCAGAGTGCAAAAGGCCAAGTTGCTTGGTCACATTGTCTGAAAATATGTTGTCATGATTGATCCCAAGAGGGTAGAATCCATCCAAAAGGTCCCAATTCCAAGAACCAAGAAGGGAATTCAGTCATTCTTTGGGAAAATAAAATTTATCAGAAGATTCATATCAAACTTTGTTGAATTGACCATTCCAATTACTTCCATGCTAAAGAAGGACCAAGTTATCAAATGGGAAGATGCTGCCATTCAAGATTTTAGTGGGATCAGAGAAGCATTAAAGCATGCCCCTATTTTAGTATCTCCAGATTATAAGCTTGCCTTTCTAAATGTTTTCTTTTTCTTCAGAGAACACTGTTGCATATGTCTTGTTGTAGAAGGATGATGAAGGGGCAAAGAGGCCAATTACCTTTCATAGTAAGGCATTGTAGGGGGCTGATTTGAAATACACCATTATGGAGAAACAAAAATTTGGCTTGGTAAAAGCAAAAAAGGTTTTCAAACCTTACATTTTGAGCTCTAAAATTATTGCTTATGTTCCCCCACACCATGCTGAAAGATGTCTTCTCAGATATGGAGGTCTCAAGAAAAAGATGTAGATGGGTGAACAAGTTGCAGGAATATGACATGGATATCCAAACCACGAAGTTTGTAAGAGGTTTGGAATTAGCTAAGCTTATTGCTAAGAGAAACTTGCAAAATATTGAGGTGAATGAAGTAGAAGAAGGAAGGGTGGATGTCCTAAAAAAGTTGATGAATTCTAAATGGTACAAAGATGTAATTTTTTATCTCACACATCTATACTTCCCTGAGTATTTTAATTAAAAATCAGAAAAGAGCTCTTAAATTGGCTTCCTAGAAATTTATCATTACTGATTTTGGGTTAGCTTGGAACTACCCTGAGGGAGTTTTGTTAAGGTGGACATTAATGAAGATGAAGCTCCCAAGATAATTGCTGATCTCCACGGAGGATTTTTTTCGGGGGAATTTTGCTAGAAGAGTCACAACACACAAGATCTTGACGGATCTAGTTACTTGTGGCCAACTCTTTTCAAATATACAACTTTGTTGGTTAGAAGATGTGAGAGTTGTTAACATTTTTCTAGAAGATTGAAAGCTTCAGGCTCCCTTGCTTTATCACCTATATCAATTGAATCCTAGTTCAAGCAATGGGGAATGGATTTCATTGGTGAGATTTTAGACCCTTCAAGTGTTGGCCATAAGTGGATTCTTGTGGCCACTGATTAATTCAATAAGTGGGTAGAGACAATCCCCACCAAGAGAGAAACACACCAAATTTTCATGAACTTCATGTTGAACGATATCATCTGCAGGTTTGGAGTGCTAGTTAAAATTGTTGCTAACAATGCCATGAGCTTCAGAGCTAAACCTTTGATGGAAATGTTTAAATAATATGGGATAATTTTTTACATATGCCTCCAAATATAACCCCCAAGGTAATGGACAAGCATATTCTAGCAATAAAAATCTATTAAAGATCATTAGAAGAACCTTGGTGCTTAACAAAATGAAAGTAGGGTGAGCAGTTGAAGTTTGTTGTTTGGCCTGATATAATTATTGTTAAAAGAGCTACTGGAAAAAGAACATTTTAATTTGTGTATGGAACTCAAGCCTATGCTACCCCTGTATATGAAATTGTCCTCATATCAGTTCATTCAACAGTTGGAAGATCAAGAAGTTAGTCCATATGATGCTTGAATTAACCAGATTGTTGAACTTGATGAAGAAAGGAGGGCATCCCACCAAAGGCATGTAAAGTTCAGAGAAAAATTGAAGAGGTTATTTGACAAGAAGTTCACTCCAAGAGCTTTCAATGTTAGAGATCTTGTGTTGTTATGGGATAACATGCATGAAGATAAGGGCAAACATGGTAAATTTGATGAATTATGCATGGGCCCTACTCCATTGACATTCAAATTGGTGAACATACCTTCTTCTTAAAAGACTTGAATGGGGAATTGTTTGAACTTCCTATTAATGGAAGGCACTTAAAACATTTCCTTGAATGATTCCCCAGAATCAAGGTGAACATCATTTTTATAGTGTATAGTTCGTTTGTTCCTTTCTGCCTTTTTTTTTTTGCTCATTCTGGTCCTTGGTGACTTGGTTTTGTGGGTTTCTCGATTTGTTTTTAGGAGATGGTTCTGGTTTTCTACTCTGTAAATTGACTCCTTTTCCCAATGGATATTTTTGGCACTTGGTCTGTTATTTGGTTCTTGTGGCACTTAGAGGGAGTGCCCATCCCCGAGTCAGAGCCAAATGTTGGTGCTCTAAATTTGTCTTGCCCCATTTTTCATTGAAATCCCTCAATTTGTAGCCTCTGTCACATGTTTTGTCTCCCTGTTTTTTTTCTTAAAGGCTCTATCCTCCATTCGGTTTCCATGGTTTGTTCCTTCCTTGGAAAATGATCACATAAAAAAGCTGAAAATTTGTTTTTGTTCCTCTGACCATATGAAAGAGTCTGTTACTTGGTCATAATACTCAGGCTTTTCCTTTCCCTCCATTTTCCACAATCACGTTTTGTTGTCCCTATCTTTTGTGTCCCAAATACTTGATGAAATGTGAATGGATGTAGGTCAAAGGATCATGTGTGAACCTTATAACATTTCCAATTTCTCTTTCCTCAGAAGAAAGTTTCATCTCCGGGCTCAAATGGTGGTTTCCCTACATTTTTACGCTTTGAAAGGTGTGTTTTCCCCCTTCAAATTTAAATCTCTGCATCAGTAGAAACATGGCACTTTTTGGTTGGATGCGGCTCGGCGAGACACTCTAAAATTTTTTGGATCATTTTCAACCGAAAACCTGTCCATGTGGAGGAATGATGCTCATTTGAAGAATCACCTTTTTGTTTTGCCTTGGAGTTGCGCCGGGGGGACACATGGAGGATTTCGCTACTTTGCATGGAATTAGAATTTTTTTCATGCAGTTGGTATAGTTTTGGCGGGTCATGGACACGTGGTGAAATGGCACTCATTTCAAGATCTACCCCAGGGTCCCACGTTAACAAATGTGATAGAGGGATAGGTGGAGGTATTCCATCCAGCTCCGCTGGGGACTTAAAATTTTTGAGGAAATTTTCTAAGGCCATCAGATACGTGGTCAACCCATGCTTATTTAGGGTCTTCGATTTTGGGGGAACATCTTGAAGTTGTGCCATAGAGGCATATAGAAGTTTCCACTCGGGCCTTCTTTTACTTAGACCTTTCAAGCAATTTCCTAAAAGGCTTAAGATACACGTGAAGGGACTGCACATGTTTGGGCCCGACCATCCCCTAAATTTTATTTTGAAGAAGTTCACTAAGAGGAAACTTGGAGACTTCCACTCACTCTACCTTTTTGCTTGGAATTTTCAATGGCAAAGGAAGAATATCTCAGACCTTGGACATATGGCACCCTCCATTGAAACTCTCAAGACTTTTTAAGAGACTCTGCCGAAATGAGACACGTGTTGATCCCGTGCTTGTTTGGGGTCACTACTTTTCAGGACCATCTCAAAATGCACCATTGGCACATGTGGCAGTTTGAAAAGTCAAAAGGTGGGGAGGCGGGCCATCAGAGGAAACTTGGATTTTTTTCCCCTTATTGTTAAAAATATTAAAGTCATCAAAATGACTCATAATCCCAACAAAGAATCGTAAAAATTTTCTTCAGTCAATGGCGGAGGTGCAGACTTTCTGGGGAAATTCAAAAAAATTTCCTTTTCTGAAAAAGGGGGTTTAAGTGTAAAAAGGAAGTGCAGATCCACTAGGACCCACATCAAAAACTAAAGGCGTAAGGGTCGAGCAGCGGGGTAATTTGGAAAATTTTCCGCTTGCCAAAAACAAGGTAAATTAGCAAAATTGAGCAACGGTTCCTCTGGGACCCACATTGGGACACGTGTCAAGCCCATTTTTCAAAGGCGGAGGGGTAGAGAAAAATCATGAGAAATTTTGTATTTTTTCTGAAAGGTTATAAAAAGTAAGAAGAAACCTCCGGGCATCGTTTTAACTCAGATCTTCCACATAGGCAGTAAAAATTCAAAAGGGAAATTGATGGCAACTGAGCGTCTATATCTAATTTTATGCCATTTTTTAGCTCCAAAGCTCCCGGGGATGTGAATTTTAATGGATTTTTTAATCATTTCTCGGTGTCTCCTACACATGCCAAATGAAGAGAAGAATTAATTTTATGTCTTGGTTTGGTGGGGAAGGTTTGAAAACGTCTTTTACCATTAAGATGTAATCTGAATGTCAGATTTGATATGATTTTCTAATATTTCTTTGCTTGGAACAAAAGAAACCAGTTGATGTCTTGGTTTAGTGGGAAAAAATATTGAAAATGTCTATTACCATTAATATGTGATCTGAACTATCATGATTTGGTCTGATTTTCCAGTTTTTCCTTCCTTGGTCAAGCAAAGAAACCATGTTTGAAAGATTAGAGGAGGAATTAATTGTGCGCGCGAAGCTGAAGAATGACTTACCGGGTGAAGTAATTTAATGCTAGAAATATTTGGAGAGATTTTCCCTCTGCACACTTGACAATTTTTTTGCAAATCTGATTCTAGGAGTCACGATCAAGGTTGTAACATGCAATAGTGCTTTGAATGTTTCTGGTTTTGGCGGAAAAAACTTTGTTGTAAATGAAATATTATAAATTACCTGAATTTGTCATGCAAATGGTTGGAGTGTTAGAGGTCTGAATCTAATTTTTGAGAGGAAAAGTTTGACAGAGCCCATCTTTCTTAGAAATCATCTGAGGAACCTATTTATTTCTTTTGTGTTAAATTTGATCATTTCAAGGTGGTTGCAAGTGTACAGCCATTGACAAGCTCTGAGATTGTTTTAGAAAATTTCCCCTGCTGATGCATTTAATCAAATTTGAGTTAATCTATGTTTGATTTTGAGAAAAATTGTGTCTGCTTCATTCTTGAATGTCTAGTAATAGTTTTTCTTGTTCCCATTGTAAATTTTGGATCGAATCTTTTT
>JAHRHJ020001691.1:0-19233 GCA_019776745.2 Taxus chinensis
TCAGAGTGCCATCATATTGGAAGCACCAAGACCTAGTGCCAATCCCTAGAAGGTAGGCATCAACTTTGGGATGCTTAGAATACCTAATGTGCATCCTCACCATGGGATATGACCATTGGCCCTAGATTCTATCTACTAGGAAGTAGCAACTGCTTAAGGACAAGACAAGCTGAAGGTGGTAGTACTCATTCTGATGTCGCAAGGTGCTCGCCTATGTAAAGATTCACTTCTAATCTATGAGTCTGATATTGTAAATGTGTGGACATGGTAAGGTAACAAGTGCCTTGCTCACTACCCTGAATTAGAGCTAAAGAATTCTAAGGAGAAGATAAAGTAAACAGGGAATAGAGTTGGATAAAGTCTCAACAGATATAGAAAGACAATCTAAGTAGATTGAGGCACTAGGGGCTCAATGAAACTACAACTGAAGGAGCTATACCTCCTATCACCAGAATAGGGACACACTTGAATACCTAAGGCAAGGAGACTAAAATATTTTAACACTTTGGTGCTGAGGGGTTGTCCTACACTTTTTTTAATGGAGGTAAACTCCGAGTTGGTTGAGCTCTTCAGAAGGTGAGGTGAGGGATGCATGGAAAACATTGAGGCTTGACTTGTAGAGGGATTTCCCTAGCCTGCTAAACTACTTACTACTCTTACTGCTTACTGCCCTTCCATCTTTCTTTCTTCTCTCCTAATTCCCATTCGTTCATTCCTTATTTAGTTTGCAAATGGTAAGGCTATCACTAAAATTCTTAAGGCAATGTCCTCTTAGTTAAGTAATTGTATTTTCAAGGCACGAAAACAGGCATAGTGTGGGAATGAAGTTGGACCCTTTGGAATATTGACAAAGTATGAAGGCGTGTAGTTTGGGGCAGGATTCCCCAATCATAGAATGGTACACAAGGAAAAGTGCGCAGAGGAAGGTTTAAAGGAAGCACATAAACGTTCAACTTCAAAGGAGGTTTGTGGACATGCAAAAGGAGGAAATTTGGCATCTCTTTTGATTATCACCGATAAAAGAGATTGCTTCGTGGTATGAATGCCCTTTTATTTTTTGGTTGTGTGTGTGTTTACTTTATGTTTTTAATAATGGACATAATAGCTTCCTATTTAAATCTCCTACTTGAGCAATAATTTTTGTTTCCTAATCCCTCTAAGTTAGAAACCAAGATGTGGGAAAAATAATGTGCGTTGCTATGTATTGTTAGTGCCACAGAAAACCATTTTATGTGTTGCAGGTTATCTTTTGGAAAACCTCATCTTGTTTGGAGTTGTTGGTACGCAATGAAAACCTTCATTTCTTTTAGATCTTGAGTAGGTCAGAGATATCTTTCCCTGTGTTCCACTAAGGGGTGATTGTTACGAAATATGTTCATAGTGTGAACACTTAGGAGTGTTTGGTTCTTTGGTAAGTATAGTTTTTACATATTTCTAAATAATATATGAGTTTGTAAAATAGTTCCAATGCACAACTCATAGTTGAGAGATATTTGGGATATTGAGAGGACTTAGAGATTAGCCTTGACTCCTTACTTATAGGAGTTCATTGATCTATTTATATGTAATATCTCCATTCATTATTTGTCTCGAATGAATTACAATATATCTGGTTTTATTATTTTACTGTATAATGTTTTGTTTTTTATTTGAATAAAGCATGGATATTTACAAGATTATCTTGTAACGGTTCCTAGTTTTGATTTGATTATTAGGATACTCTAATCTGGGACACTTAAATGTTATGATGATTTGGGTTATCCTAACTTATTTCTTATGATATTTAAGTTCAATTGATGACAACTTAGGTCTTAAGATGAATTTATGTTAATGAACTATTGAGATGAAAGTATTGTTGTAAATGATCTACTGCTAAACTATGCCTAAAATCTAGTTAGGATAGTTACCTTTTTCTGTTAAAGGGATCTAATCAAATGAGTGATCATGAAAAGAAACATATTAAAGTAGTAGTGAAATTTTGACGAGATGTTACTTATCAGAATTACTGTTTAAATTATTTTGATAAAAGACAATAGTATCGATGGCTGAAGTTGTTATATTTCATGACCTAATCTTAATTTTTATTTGTTGTATATCTCTTTCTCTCTTTCTTTTGTTTGAGTATCATAACTCCTTTTGACAATGTCTTTCTGAATTGATTCAAGATTATTTCATAACATAAGAGTTATTATTATGAAACAATTAGTTAAAATCACATCATTTTAGTGATTTAGTGTTTATCATGCTTAGTTCAATGAATTGACCTGTGCTAGCAATTTTGCAAATGGACTTCGTAAGTGATTAAAGGAGAAAGATATTTAGGAATTTAAATTTGTTTATCAAAGAAAATGGATCTTTTTATGATGAAATATGGATCATTACTGAAATGTATTTGATGGAAAATAAAGTTGTATTTGAAATTGACTAAAATAGTTTTATTTGATATTAGTAATATCTGAAGCATTTGAACTTGCAAATGTATAATTTCCTCCTTGTTGAATGAAATATGTGTGAAATTTGTTTTTAATTTATGTAATTCCTTTTAACGTTAAATGAGTGGAAATAATGAATATTACTCTATTTCACAAACAATAACATAATTTTATGGTTTGGAATGGAGTAAATAGAAGTCTGAGGTGTTAAATGTATTACCCACTCTAGTGATGATGCAACTTATAAAGTTGAATTTATTACATTGATAATAAAATATATCTCTATGACTATATTTAAATAAAATGTTTGTATGATAATTAAACCTTGATAATATTGTATAATGTACAATGGGTTTATAATAGACTTTAACCCTTAATAAGGGAAAGGAAAGACAATTCCCTTGAAATGAATCATAGTCCTAATTTAAGACCTTTTTTATATGAATCCTGATTGTTATTTGTAGTTAGAGAATATGTGTTTTTTCATGTAGATTTCCTTAGTTAAAATAGGAATTTAGGAAAAGACAATTAAAAAGGGAATTAACCATCATTTCAATGAAGTCTAATATGAAAAAGGACATGCTTAGAACTTATATAAGCTAGGGCTGTATTAAGTGAGTCTGTATTAAGTGAGTAAATAAATGAAACTTCCATGTGTACTGGGCCTTTAATGTAAAATTTGAATCAAGCTGTTAATATTTCAATTCATATCATGTGAGTTGTCTACAAAGTAGATTTATCTGCATAACTTCATCTAGACTAATGTAGTTTTAACTCTGAATCTTAACAATTAAGGAAACTAGTTGTTCAGTAGGGTTGTTTGTAATTAATTGGTAACGAGGAAATTAATAAGATATAACTTCCTATGTAAGAGTTAAGGACAATCTAAGGTATGTTCATCTAGATGAGGAAAATTTAGTTGGATGTTGACACACGCCAACTACAGCAAAGTACCTTCGTGATGACAAGGGTATTCATGAGGATACTATGTTGGTAACATGTAAAGGATAGTTGACATGTTTAAACACCCTTCAGAGTTTGTTCAACTAGACTAACATAAATTCTTAATTTGATCATAATTATGCCCTAGGTAAAGATAGGGGCATGATTTAGTGTCAGGGTCAACTCACATTCACTTGGTGATAAGTAGAGCAGGGTCAACTCACATTCACTTGGGATAAATACACATGCCTAATCAACATAAAGTTGATTGAGAATGTTTAAGTACCCTTAGTCACTGTAAGAAATCTTCCACACTTGGCCATGTTGCTAACGGAGGGGGGATTTGGCACACTTGGCCATGTTGCTAACTTTGGCTAGGGTTAAACCTTGAATAAGTGGATTGTTAAACCTTGAATAAGTGGATTGATATAAGTTAGTGAAGACCATTCTAGATAACATATTAGATAGGGTGAAGGACGTATTTTGTTTGATGAGTATGTTGTCTAGGAATATAAACATGAACAATATCTTTAATAATCTTTAGCCAAAGTATCGCAAGTTTCTAATTGCGTTGTTCTATTTCTCCTAGTTTAAGAAGCAGGATTTCATATGAATATCGGTAACAGATATTATGATAGGCCTCTTAAACAGAACACTTAATACCTCTGAAAGGTTAAAAGAACCAAGTGTACACACTATACACATTATAAAGTTAACATGAGAGATCGGTGTTTACCGAGTCATTTACAGTTGCATATGGTTTTCTGTTATTAGATAGATTGGATTTGGAATATGTGTTCTAAATTATGTTAATTTAGAATAGAGAAAATTAGGAAAAAAAATTCCCCTTGTTTCTAAAGTCTTAAAATGGGAATGTTACGTCTTGGTATTAGAGCTGAAGGTTGGTGCTCTTGGACCTATTGTGTCTAGAATCTAATAAAACTTAAATTTTCTAGTTAACAAAAAATGGTTAGAACAAGAGGAAATGCTACAAACAACCCACCACTAGGTGGAGAATCAACTACCTCCCAAAAAATCAATGATATCCTTGTTTCCCTGTTGGACAAAAGAGATCATCTAGTTGTACTAGAACAACAAGTAATGAGAAATGAGGAGGATGAAGAATATGCTAGTAATAACAATCAACCACCTCCTATGGACAATGCCAATATTGGAAATTTGGGCATTGATAACAATAGCACTGTTAATGCTAATGTAAATGTACCCAATCAGCCTAAGAATAAAAAGGTGAGATTTTCAACTGAACTCACAAATGATATAAAAAGGATAAGTCCACCAAATTTTGATGCCACTAGATTGTAATATGGATCTGAGAACTAGATTAGCAAAATGGATAAGCACTTTGCAATAAAAAACTTCTCTAAGGAAAGTAAAGCAATATGGGGAATTTATTCGCTTTCCCATAAGGCATATTCTTGGTGGGATAATCGTAAGGCTGACTTAAACATTGATGAAAAAATGTCACTTGGGATCAATTTAAAAATTACTTTAGACAACGATGGCTGCCATAACTTTACTATGATTAGAAAATGACTGAATTTCAGAACTTGGCTCATGGAAAGCTAACTATAACGAAGTACTAGGAAAATTTTACTAAGCTTCTCAAGTATGTACCTCAGTATCAAATTGATGAGAAGTTTAGAATATAGAAATTCATTATGGGATTAAATCCTATTATAGGTGGTGAAGTAGATGTTCATAGCCCAACCACCATGGAAGGGGTTATGGAAAAATCCATAAGGAAGGAACAAAAATTAAAATAAATCTCTACCCATAAGGAGGAAATCAGAAAGAAATTTCCTAATTCTTCTTCATCCCTTGCACCCAAAAAGGGATCATGGAAAAATTTTGGTGCTAAAAACAATTTTTTTCCGATAATAACAAGAAAAATTCAACAAATAAACATGTTGCTAATGTTTGAAACAATTTTTTTAAGAACAATAATAATGGACATAAGTCCTATGGATGACAGAATGAAAATTTTAAGGCTGGAAATAAATTTGAGCCTAAGAAAGGACCTGTAAGAGGTTACTACAATTGTGGAAAATATCATTATGCAAATCAGTTTCTTGTAAGGAAGGATGACCACAATCAACAACATAAGATTGTTGCGGAAGTAGCTGAAAAACAAGTTAAAAATTAAGTTACACCTATATAAGTGTCAGGTAAGTTTTTTGGTATACTTGTTACTATACTTTTTGATACTGGAGATACTAAATGCTTTATTTGTACTAAATTAGCTTCAAAATTAAAAAGAAAATATGGAAAAATGGATAAATCATGGGTTTTACATTATGTAAATAATGTTGTCCACACAGTTAGTATGTGTATTTTTGGAGCATTCCTTGAATTTCTTAGTTTTTCCACTGAAGTTAATCTTTACATTCTTCATTTGGTATTTTATGATGTAATCATAGATGTTAAATAACTTGTTGAACATAAAGAAAAGGTTGATTATTTTGAAAAACATATTAGTTGTCTAGATGATCTGTAGAAAATAGTAGACATACAGGGGGTAAAACATGAGATTTTAGTTATAAAATGATCATCCATGCAGCTTAAAAAGGCCAAAAACAAAGGTTGCACCCTGTATGCAGTAAAAATTTCTTTAAAAATTGAAGGGGATAGTGATTTCTTTGGAAATATACTCATTGTTACGAAATTTCATCGACCTATTTTCGGAAGAACTACACAGTCTTTCAACCAAATAGGAGTTTGATTTCATGATTGAGATCAATCCAGGAACTAAACCTATTTCCAAGGAACCATATCGAATGACTACCATTAAATTGGTACAGCTTAAGGCATGGTGACAAGAACTGTTTTCTAAAGGTTTGATAAGACAAAGTGTCTCACCTTGGGGAGCACTAGTAATTTTTGTGACAAAGAAAGATGGAACACTTAGATTGTGCATTGATTATACGATGTTAAACAAAGTAAAAATCAAAATCAAATATCCACTTCTTAGAATTGATGATCTTTTTTATCAAATACGTGGTGCATCAGTATATTCTAAGATAGATCTTCAATCTGGGTATCATTAATTAAGAATCAATGATGAATATATTTATAAAACAACTTTTAGGACAAGGTATGGGCATTATGAACTCATAGTTTTATCTTTAGGTTTGACAAATGCACCTACAACTTTTATGAACTTAATGACTAATATCTTTCTAGAATACTTGGACAAATTTTTTCTTGTATTCTTAGACAATATTCTCATATATTCTAAAAAACATTGATGAGCATCATGAGCATTTGAAGATAGTTTTGGAAATATTAAGAAAAAGAAGATTATATGGTAAGTTATCCAAATGTTGTTTCTACTATACAGAAGTGCACTATCTAGGGCATGTCATAAGTAAATATGGAATGGCAGTAGATCCATTAAAAAAATGTTGTAATAATTGAGTGGCATGTACCTAAGAAGGTACATGAATTCATAAGCTTCATGGGTCTCGCTGGTTACTATAGAAATTTTGTAAAGGAATTTTCAAAGGTCGTTGCACCAATAACTTCATTGCAAAAGAAAGATAAGAAATTTGTGTGGAGTAAAAAATACAAATATGCATTTAAGACTTTAAAGAAACAACTAACATTTGCACCTATTTTTCCTGTACCTGGTCCAAATGGAGACTTTATTGTAGTAACAGATGCTTTTGGGGAAGGGCTTGGAGGTATTTTATTATAGAATGAGCATGTTATAGCATATGAAAGAAGAAAACACAAGTTACATGAACTGAATTATGCTCCCCAAGAACTAGAGTTGGTTTCCATTATTCATGCACTTCAAGTATGGAGGCATTATATTTTAGGGAGAAATTTTGAATTAAATACTGACCATCTTGATCTGAAGTATATTTTTTCTCATCCAAATTTGAATGCAAGACAACGAAGGTGGTTAGAGTTTCTATCTCAATATAATTTTGACATAAGTTATATAAAAGGCAAGAAAAATAGAGTGACACATGCACTAGGAAACATATTTTGGAACTTATAACATGGATAACTCAGTTTAAATATGAAGTAAAAAGTATGATGGAATCCGATTCTTATTTTTAGAAAGTAAAAACAACACTTGCTACAGATCCAAATGATATGAGATATAGAGGTTTTCACTTTGATGATGTAAGAATCTTGAGTTATGATAATAGAGTATATATACCTTTGGGAAAAAAATTAAGGAGAAAGTTGTTAATTGAATTTCATAACTCACCTTATTCAGGACATCTCAGAATTATGAAAATCTTTGGTGATATAAAACAACAATATTTTTGGAAATGGATGAAAAATGAGGTAATTGATTTTGTGACACACTGATTAGAATGTCAGTGTGTTAAGGCTAAACATGTGCATCCACATACTTTATTATACCCTCATAGCATACCGAAACATAAATGGAAAGTAATTATCATGGAATTTGTTCAAGGGCTTCCTATGTCAAGAAATAAGCACAATGTTATTCTAGTTGTTGTAGATAAACTAACAAAGGTAGCACATTTTATTGCTAGTAATCTTAAGGATGATTCACCTATTTTAGCAAAAATATTTGTGCATAAAATTTTCAGATTGCATGGTGTACCTAAATTTATCATATTAGATACATATCCAAGAATGACATCTAGATTTTGGAAAATACTCAATGCAGCCTTAGGAACTAAACTAATTTTTTCGTTCAACATACCATCCTAAAATGGATGGTCAAACTGAAAGAGTTAATCAAGTTTTGGTAGATATATTAGGAATGTATTGCATGGATCAACAGTAAAAATGGGAAGATTACCTTCCATTAGTTGAATTTTCTTATAATAACACATATCACGCCTCTCTGAAAATGGAACCTTTCAAAGCATTATACAAAAGGAAATGTAGAAATCTAGTTAGTTGGGATAGCATAGAGGATAAAGAGGTAATTGGACATGAGATCGTTACTAAAATGGAACAACAAGTTAAAATGATTTGTGAAAGTTTAAAGGAAGCAACAGATAGGAAAAAAAAAGTTATGCACAGTTAAAAAGGGTTGACAAGAAATTTGAACTTGGTGATAAGTTATTTTTGTGGGTTAAACTGAAAAAGAGTTCTATAACCTTTGGCAAGGCTTCCAAGTTATCATCTCGTTATGTGGGACCCTTTGAAATTGTTGAAAGAATCAACCTTGTAGCTTATAATTTAGCTTTACCACATTCTTTATCATGAATGCATGATGTTTTCCATATTTCTTTACTTAAGAAATATTTTCAAATTTATCACATTCATTAAATTGGAATTCCTTGTAGGTCCAAGACCCAGGAATAAACATGGTTAAACCCATTCGAGTGCTATAAAATAGCCAACTTCACTTAAGAAATCATAAAATAAGTCAATGCAAGGTCCAATGGGACTAATTTAATGAAGAAAGTGCAACATGGGAAAAGCTCGAAGATATGAAAATTGATTTTCCATATTTATTTGAATAGAGTTGATTTTGTTGATTGATAAGACTTGAAGATTTTATTCTTATTGTATCAATAAACATGCCAATTTTGGGAATATACTAAATTCATTGGTATTGTAACAACTATTTTATTGCTAAATAATTATGAAAATTTGAATTTTCAAAATCTGGTTCTGTTGTGAGCTTATGGATGAAAGAAATATAATTTGGATTATAATTATTGTTTAAAGTTATTATAGTAAGTTAATCATCAGGACGATGATGATTATTGGGAGGGAGTTGTTGTTGTAGGATCATAGCACCCCTGGATGCACATCAGGCTTCTAGGTTGATGTTTCAGGCATCCAATGTGATTGCACAACATGGAAACCTCTCTCCAAGTGTGGGAATTGTGAAACTGAGAGAGGAATCTCCAGATTAGAGGCTGGTTCCTCAAACACCTCTGATTTAGATCTATATTTGCACAACTACAAAGGTTCAGATCCTAATCCTACTCTAAATCGCAAGGAGACAGGGATAGAAATGCAAAAATTGAAACTAACTAAAGATGGTGATGCACCAAGAGGAGTGGTGAATATTTTTGTCATGCAAATAGACACAAACCAAAGATTGCAACATAAAACATACACAGGCTGATAAGATATAATTTAGGATCTGAAATGAAGCAAATAATACAAATAAAGGACTGAACCCCATTCACAAAGCTTGCATTATCATTTCCAATGTCAAAACCACTGCATTACAACCTCAGAGAGGTAGAAAACCTATTACAGTCTTTGAAGAGGTCTGATTCTTGCAACAATCACTTGCTGGAGGTGAAAGAAGAAATCTGCTATGGCAAAAGTGTTCCACCACTTTAGAAATGAGCCAAATCTGGATTTTACATTACATGGGTCGAGCCCAGGAGAGAGAAAACGTACAAAACATGGGATCCCATTCCTCATTGACTACAGATGCATTAAATCAGCATGGAGGACCTTACAAACCCATACCCTACCATTTTTTACCAAATTGGAGGAGAATGCGACCCATTCTGTATTAAATTTGGTCGCTGAAATGTCACTTTTGGCCATGAACACGCGTCAGAGCCATTTCTTAACTTTATCTATCCAAGATAAACCAAAATTTAAGATTTACCCTTGAATCATGTAGAGAATTTTATAATCTTTCCAATGATATAAAGAACGTGTAAATCTGAGCTCTGGATCAAAAGATACGGCGATCTGAAGATTTAGGGCACAAAACAGGCAAAAATGGGTTTTGAAATTTTTTCCCATGCTCTACCACCTGGACGACACGTGTCGGGTGCTGATTGGATGAGAAATTCTCTCTCCTTCCCTTACTCGTGGGTTTTCCTTGAAAGTTTTGAACTTTTGTAATTTTGGAAAATTTCCCATTTTTTCCCCGCGTCCCCGCCACTTGGGACACGTGGCGTGATTTAGTTGGAGGACAAGGGCGCAGGGTCATCCTTTACCTTTTAGTTTTTTGGCCAAAAATTTTGCCAAATTCTCTAATTCCTCCCCAAGCTCCACACTCCCCCTTCTTCTTAGGACACGTGTCCTCTTTTTATTGGCTCGGGCCAACGCTTCAAACCTTGCCCTTTGAAATTTTGGACATTTTCCCTTGTGATACGTGGCATTTCCTAATTCATCCACGGGCCTGCCGAATTTTCGCATGCCTCACATCCCTTTGGCCTGGTTTTCATAATGCTATCTGGGATATGAATGATTATCTCCAAGAATCCCAATTCAGGCTTCCCTGTACCTCTATCGATGATTATAGGCATTCGTGGCGTAGCATTTAGTCATTGGCAAAAAATCAGCATCCTTCGGCTTGTGTGAAAAGCGTCCCACGTGTTCGTTTGTCCCAACTTCCCCAGTAATGAAGTTCTTTGTTTCCGGCCGATCTTGGTTGTTCACACGCTTTACTTAAGAATATTTTCTAAATTTAGCCATTCATTAAAATTGGAATTCTGGTAGGTCCAAAAGGACCCAGGAATAAACATGGTTAAACCCATTCGAGAGTGCTAAAAATAGCCAACTTCATTAAGAAATCATGAAAATAAGGGTCAATGCAAGGTCCAATGGGATTATTAGTTTAATGAAGCAAAGTGAAACCATGGGAAAAGCTCGAAGAGATGAAAATTGGATTTCATATTTAGTTGAGAGAGTGATTTTGTTGATGATAAGACTTGAAGATTTTATTCGTATTGTACAATAAACATGCCAATTTGGGAATATACCTAAAATCATTAGTATTGGAACTCTATTTTATTGATGAAATTATGAAATTTGAATTTTAAAAAATCTGGTTCTGTTGTGAGGCTTATGGATGAAGAATATACTTTGGATTCTATAATATTGTTTAAAGTATTACAGTAAGGAGAAGTTAACATCAGGACGTTGATTGATTATTGGGAGGAGTTGTTGTTGTAGGGATCACAGCACCCCTGGACACACATCAGGCTCTAGGTGATGTGGCTGTTTCAGGCATCAGTGTGATGCACAAACATGGAAACCTCTCTCCAAGTGTGGGACTTGTGAAACTGAGAGCGGAATCTCCAGATTAGAGGCTGGTTCCTCAAACTCCTCTGATTTAGATCTATATTTGCACAACTACAGAGGTTCAGACTCCTAATCCTACTCTAAATTGCAAGGAGACAGGGATTAAAATGCAAAAATTGAAACTAACTAAAGATTGGTGATGCACCAAGAGGAGTGGTGAATATTTTTGTCATGCAAATAGACACAAACCAAAGATTACAACATAAAACATACACAGGCTGATAAGATATAATTTAGGATCTAAAATGAAGCAAATAATACAAATAAAGGACTGAAACCCATTCACAAAGCTTGCATTATCATTTCCAATGTCAAAACCACTGCATTACCACCTCAAAGAGGTTAGAAAACCTATTACAGTCTTTGAAGATGTCTGCTTCTTGCAACAATCACTTGCTGGAGGTGAAAGAAGAAATCTTGCTATAGCAAAGTGTTCCACCACTTTAGAAATGAGCAAATCTGGCTTTTACATTACATGGGTCGAGCCCAGGAGAGAGGAAAAACGTATTAAAAACATGGGGATCCCATTCTTCATGACTAACAGATGCATTAAATCCAGCATGGAGGACCTTACAAACCCCATACCCTGCCATTTCATTTTTACCAAATTGGAGGATGAATGCGACCCATTCTGTATTAAATTTGGTCGCTGACTGAAATGTCACTTTTGGCCATGACACGCATCAAAAGCCATTTTCTTAACTTTTATCTCTCCAAAATAAACCAAAATTCAACATTGACCCTTGAATCGTGTAGAGAATTTTATAATCTTTCCAATGATATAAAGAACGTGTAAATATGAGCTCTGGATCAAAAGATACAACGATCTGAAGATTTAGGGCACAAAACAGGAAAAAATGGGTTTTGAAATTTTTTCCCACGCTCTGCCACCTGGATGACACGTGTCGGGCACTGATTGGATGAGAAATTCTCTCTCCTTCCCTTACTCGCGGGTTTTCCTTGAAAGTTTTGACCTTTTGTAATTTTGGAAAATTTCCCATTTTTTCCCCGCATCCCCGCCACTTGGGACACGTGGCGTGATCTGGTTGGAGGACAAGGGCACAGGGTCATCCTTTACCTTTTAGTTTTTTAGCCAAAACTTTTGCCAAATTCTCTAATTCCTCCCCAAGCTCCACACTCCCCTTCTCCTTAGGACACGTGTCCTCTTTTTATTGGCTCGAGCCAACGCTTCAAGCCTTTCCCTTTGAAATTTTGGACATTTTCCCTTGTGACACGTGGCATTTCCTAATTCATCCGCGGGCCTGCTAGATTTTCACATCCCTCGCATCCCTTTGGCCTGGTTTTCATAAACTATCTGGGAAAAATTCCTCCAATCTTCCCAATTCAGGCTTCCCTGTCCCTCTTTGAGGTAAAGACACGTGGCGTGATTTGATTGGCTCTCGGCTCCTTCGGCTCTCCGCGTCCCACGTGTTCGTTTGTCCCAACTGTCCCAGTATGAAAGTTCTTTGTTTCGGCCGATCTGGGTGGTTCACGTCCTTTGCATCCTCACGGCCCAGATATCCTAGCCTCATCTGCACAACAGTTAGTCAATTTTTCTTTTACCTTCGGCCATTTCGCCCTTTCGCATCCCACACGTCCCCACGACCCAGATGTCCCTTTACTTCACGGACCGCCTGGAGGCTTTTCGGCTGGTTCGCGCCCCGATGTCCCAACTGTTCCAAGGGCCGTCTGGACCAGGACTTAGCCAATTTTCATGATTTTTTCTGGCCCAAGCTATTTTTTGTAACTTTTTTACCCTTTTTTAGAACTTTCTCATTTCTTCTTGGACATGAGAGTTGGAAAAAATCCGAGGGGACCCTAGAAACATGATTTTTTGCCTTGAATCAATCTATTTACCTAGGATTTGAGTATTCTGATGCATGTTATCAAATTTACCCTGGGGGATGAATTTTGGATAATAATTTGGTGACTCAGCGGGGTTACCTACCTGCTAGAAGAAGAGACCATTAGCCTGAAGTAGTCCATTAGGCATGGAGTCATCAAATATTATGTTTAGAACCCCTAACTGATGCAGAATGTGCAAGGAGGAAGATGGAATATGTTGGTTGGATATTTTGTCAAACCAAAATATGAGGTTCAACCACAGTACATGGGATTAAATCCCTCCTCAAAGACAGGTGAGGCTGCCTGTTTATTGTTAATCTAAAACACGGTAAACAATATATACAGTATTCACACTAATCTAGCCATTGGGGGGTTGGAATGAAATCCCGAAATCCACATTCACAGATTCAAGGGTATTTCTTTCTTAAATGAACTGGATTAGAAACTGTTACAATGAAAGAAGCACAATAGAAAGGAAATGGGAGAAACGTATTTTCTTTCGAGTAAACGCAGAGCACGAAATAATCATACGAGTTTTAGATCACAAATATAATGTCCCAAATAATCGGAAACACTAAGATGCTATGCAAAGAATAGCTTAAGATCATGAACATAAGAACACTGTCTTAAGTAAGATATATTCCACAACACAAAGTCTGTAAAACGATATCAATTCCTATTCTTCAAAATGATTGAATGAAAACACAAAGTTTTTCTTCTTTCCAATAGCCCCTAAATATTCCAAAAAATCTCGACCCTTTTGAATGCACAGGCATCCTTTATTTATAACAAAAGGAACTAGAGATAAACTAGGGCAGATCCTAAAAAGTAGCATTTTAACTGGAGTTCAGTTTTGCATGACTCTCACGCAGGAGATCAAGTCAAAACATGATTAAAAATATGACGAAACAGAAATGAAAAAGACACGTCAATTTCAAGATTGAAATGACATGACACATTGGGACTTAGTCTGAATCATCATCTTTT
Source organism: Taxus chinensis (assembly GCA_019776745.2). Lineage (NCBI taxonomy): Eukaryota > Viridiplantae > Streptophyta > Pinopsida > Cupressales > Taxaceae > Taxus > Taxus chinensis. The sequence continues at coordinate 14,229 of JAHRHJ020001691.1, forward strand.
GCTCTTTCCTCTTTTTCTTCCTCCTGCTGAGACTGTTTGCTCTGAAATTCCTGGAACTTTCGAATTATGCCTTGCATTTCATTCTCATCAGGTGCAGTGGAATGATCATTCCACATTTCGTAGGTCTCATGAATATCACTGGCACTGCCGGGAAGCTTTTTCAATTTTTTGCTGAGCTTTCTTAAGGCCTCCAACATATGTTCAATCCTCACAAACTGACCAATGACTTCAAGGTCAAATCCGTGTACAGGTTCATGCTGAACAGACTCTTGGATTTGTTTGAAGAGATCATCTGGTGATAGGATACGTGAGTTCCCAACTGACACCTTTGGACAAATCTTCAGCAATTCTTCCTCCAGATCACTTTTCCCATCGATCAATTTATCCCTTGATTCTCTCAACTTGCTGCAGGCTTCGTTGAGAATCTTTACTCTAAACCTGATGGCCTTGGTGAGCTGGAAATGTTTATCTGTATGTGGGAGAATACCTTCTTCCACCAAGACGTGTGCTGGTAATTACTTTAGCACTTGGAGAGCTTCACAAGTCAAATCAAGCTGTCCAATTTCTTCAGTGAATTCCTCATCCATATTCTCTCCTTCCTTCTTAATCTCCCCCAAAGACTCATGAACCTTCACCACGTCTTGAATTACTTCCTTCCCCTGTTGGAGAAACTTTTGGATCCATTCATCAACCACCCTTCCTTTTTTAGCAATCTTCTCAATCGTAGGCACCGATGAGATATCAAATCTGGCAGAAACAGAAGAAGATGGTATGAATTCAAGGGGTTTTGAGAGTTTAATCAAAATCTCTGTCAACTGCTCCACTTTTTCCTTAAGCTCATTTCTGTTGTCCTTTGTTTCTTTTAACTTTTGGCACAACACGTCTATGGAAGCCCGTGCATCTTGTTGTGCTCCTTTTGCTGTCACTTTCCCTAGAGCCACCTTGGTTATCTGATAATCAGCAACTGTTATATCATCTCTAGTTTTGTTAGCCGAGGGAGTGGCAATCTCTGCGAACTTATCTCCTGAAGCATCTACCAAAACCCTTGAAACTGTTTTGGGTTTCTTGGCTGATTTCGCAGTAGAAGAATTGAGTGAGCTGAAATCAAAGGCTGGTAGGGGTACAATCACTTTCCTCTTCCTCAGAGTTTGCTCGAGTAGCCATTGTGGCGTATCAGAGGAAATTGCCAATGTTGTAGTAATTGGTATTCTACTCTCAAGGGGAGAAGATTCTACTATTGGAGGAGGAACAATAGCAAACGTGGTAGTAGATGCAACAAAGAGAGGTACAGGTTGAGGCGTGCTGGTGATCACTTGGGTTCCAGCAGAGAGGGGTGATAGTCCAGAGAAAATACCGGCCATACCTGAAGAAGTGGATGGAGAATGAGGAGGTAGAAGTGGCTGTGAGGGAGGAGGTGCAGATTCAGACTCCAAAGCCTTGAATGCAAGAGATAAGGTCTCTCCAGTTGAGCAATCAGCAAATGGTGAAGACAGAAGCTGGCTTCCTCCTTCTTCCAAATTAATTTCTCCTATTTCTGGTGGTGTTGGTGATTCTAGCACAACTACCATTTCAGCTGGAGAAATAATTGAAGAGATTTGTCTTTCTTTCCTCTTCTTGGGAATCCTGATTTTTATAGGCCCCCCAGAAGATTCTTTGTCCTTTTTCTTTTTAGAGGGCCCCACCTCCGTTTCAGCCAACTTTGGAAACTTGTCATCTTTAAAATTCATTCCCCAAGAGGAGAGCCATTTTTTGGTGCGAGCAAGAATGAGAGCCAACCTATCTGTAATAGAGGCTTTTTCGCTGGCTGACGAATCAATAGGTGGGAAAACGTATTGATCCTCATTAAGCCCATCATAGGACATATCCAACACACTTTCATTGTCAGTCGTGCCATCTGGAAAATCAGAAAGCTCCAGCATCTGAATCTCATTAATAGTCAACCTACTATTATCTTTTCTGCGAACCGCAACTTCGTTACGCAGATCAACCCATATATCCTCAATGTCAGGCCTGTGCAGATGTTGGGCTCCATAGGCTCTAAGCACTCCTCGGATGTCAAAACCATCCCGAGACTTCATATGCTTCTTTAACTTTTCCTGAATTTCACATTCAACATTTTTGGCGTTTGCCACTGTCGAGCAAGTATACCTCCCGATAGAAATTGGGAAGGATACAGCTGCCTTATGCTTGCTTTGTTGGAATTTGTGAAAATCCAACAGCTGTCTGACCAATTCTATCAATATCAATCTATCCCCTGGATAGCGAGGCAAATGGAAAGGCTCTCCCGAGTACATGACTGTTCGAAGATATGTAAACTTCTTGAATTGTAAGAAGATACACCCCCATTTGGATACTTCAGTCCAAGCCTCGTTTGAGACTCTTGTGTTTCTTAGCCCTGGGTTCAGCCGGCAGATATTCTCGTAGAAGAAGGCATCATTTACCCTTCTAAAATGTTCTTTAGACCCCTTCTTTGTTATTTGAGGGAAATATTTATAAACTGGGTTTGTCGTCCTACTTCCCTTAGTATCCAGCCCGAGATAGTTCCTCATCCCGGCTGCTGCGTAAGCCACATATGAAAACATATAAAACTTTCCAGTCGATAAGACCATTGTCATCTGAGAATCAATTTCATTGCTGATAAGGGTCCCCCAGTCAATCCCTTGCTGATTCTTCTTGATGGTGACCATAAACTGATACATCCATCCATGAAATACATTTGATTTAGGCAAGCCAAAAACCCGGCTTAGCAGGGTGATAATATCATTGATTTCTTGTATGAAATCACATCTGGGGATAGTCCTTGGAAATCTAGATACTGCCGGTTTAGCCTTGACCAGGAACTTTTTATTGACATCCTTAATGCAGTCTTGCTGATTACTATCCCAGGCCTTCTGAGCCGACTTGATGTTCAGGTCCCCATACTCTTCAAAATTAGGTAGTTTTAGAAGATTATCAAAATATGCTCCATCTAGCCTGATCACTACCTCACCAGCCTAGCTCTTCACGGAACGAGAAGCCGAGTCATAACTAGACGCACAAGCCAAAACAAATTCTAGACATTGGGCGGACATGGGAAAGCCTGCTGCAAGGGGCAAGCCACTGTTAGCTAAAGCTGTCATCCATGGGGTTTGAGAGGAACTCTTCACCCTATTCCAGAAGTCATCCATATCTATATTGCCAAGTTTAGTGTCCCTGATATCATAATTGCAATCAATATATGATGGAGATTCTGGTTTCTTGAATTTGTACTTCATCCTGCTAGATTTCTCGGCCTTCTCCTGAGATGGACCAGGGTCCGACATGAAGAATGTTGGAGGGAGAAAGGCTTGAAACTCAGGAGATGTTATCCACAGTGAAATTCCCGATCGACTGAATATTCCAGAAGAATAGAAGATTCTAACACGCTGAGGAGGATGTCGGAAAACCCTGAGAACCTGACAAGTTTGATATGTCAGAACTTTGGCAAAGCCTGACACTTGCGTTGATGACGGGAACTCAGAGATACCCGGCACTTGCTTTTGATGTCAGACACGGAAGAAACCCCGACACCTGTTTGTGGATGTCGAAACTGGAAAAAAACCCGACACTTCAATATACTTCAGAATTTTGAGAAAGCCCGGCACGTCAATCCGTCAATACACTTCGGGTCTCCAGCTCTGCAAAACAATCTTCAAAACCCAAGAAGAAAAACAGGGTTTTTCGTTGAATTCCAAAACATGTAATCTCCTTATTTTTTATTATTCATGTTCCACGCATATAATAGAACTTGGAAGAAACAACATCAAGGGATAGTCTCAAAAGAGATAAACCCTAAAAACCTAAAACCCTTTCCAAAGCAACACAGAAAGAAGAAGGAAAGAAAACCTTCAACACCCGACAAGAAAATGGGAATAAAATACGCTCAATCGATCCATAAAAACCAAGAATAAAGAAGGGAAAGAAAAATACCTTCAATTTGAGAAATGTAAGATCGAAAACAGACGATCCAATCGAGCAATGTGAGTTTTCAGGTTTTGAAAACGGAAGAGTACGCACAAAAATTCCACGAATTAAAAATACGAATGGTAAGAATGACGTCGAAATCCACGTATTTATAAGAAAATTGGTAATTAATACACTTCAGCTCGACACGTGCCAACTCACCGACCACTCGGCATGAATGCCATGTCAGCATGTTTGGGAGGTCTGAAAACCCGACACGAGGGGACTTAGTGCAATTCGGGGTTTCGGGTTTCGGAAAAACATGATGCATAAAGCATGAGGTGCTTAGATGATACATAGCCCCGAAAACCCGATACAAAGGATTAAGCGGACTTCGGGAATCGGAAAACATGGGGCATAAAACATGTTTTGGATTATGGATGTTCTGATGCGCCGGGGGTCCGAAAACCTGATTTTCTCAATATAAGGCGGGTTTCGGGTTTCGGAAGTCAGATGACACAAAACATGTTAAAACTCATGTCGAGCTGTTGGTAAAACCTGAAAACCTGATTTTCTTAAAAATAGGCCATAATGCAAAATCAACTTCGAAAATTTCGTAGGGGTTATCCGATCGTTTTGTCGTGAACTCAAAATGGGTATAACAGCTGGCTCCAGTTGGGGACTTTCTTGGTAATACCAAAGGAAGAGAACTCAGAACCTCTGGTCGCGCAGACCAGGGCCTTATCCATTGGGCTACGGAGGAAAGAAGAAAACCAAAACAAAACAAAATGAAGCAAAGAAGAAAGAAAACCAAAGCAAACACCACAACAAAAAAGCAAAATATGTACAAGAAGAGAGATCTTGCATTAATGGTGAAAACAACTTAGATGTTTGTCTAATGAAAGGAAAAAAGGGAGTAACCCCCATCCAGATATGATAGAAGGAAACTATTTTCACCCATTAACTCGTTGGATCTTGAAAGTGTCCTTTCCATAAAAGAATCAAAAACTTCCATGCATTACTTTCTGTTCTCTCCTTTTCCCAAAGCAACACAAGAGTCTCAATCGGAAGTTGCGCTGTTTGA
>JAHRHJ020001692.1:0-19208 GCA_019776745.2 Taxus chinensis
TAGCATTATGGTTATGCTTACGAGAGGGTCTCATATTTACAATTTAGGTTTTAGGTTTTAGTGCTCAGGGTTTAGGGTTTAGGATTTATGGTTTAGGGTTTAGGGTTTATGGTATAGTGCTTAGGGTTTAGGTTTTAGGGTTTAGGATTTATGTTTTATGGTTTACGGTTTAACGTTTAATATTTAGGGTTTTGGTATTAGGGTTTATGGTTTAGGGTTTAGGTTCAGGGTTTAGGTCTCAGGGTTTAGGATTTATGGTTAAGGGTTTAGGGTTTAGGGTTTATTATTTAATGTTTAAGGTTTAGGGGTTCGAATTGTAGGGTTTAGGGCTTAGGATTTTGATTTATGGTTTATATGTTGTTTTAATATTTAGGGTTAGGGTTAAGGGTTCTTTAGTGCTTAGTGTTAGAGATATTTAGAAGATTCGGTTTAGGGGTTTAAGGTTTTTTAGGACTAAAGGTGTTAGATTTAGGGTTTAGGTTTATGGATTATGGTTTACAAACTAAAGGTTTTAGGGCATTATGGGGGTTATGATCAAGGTCAATTTTGTAGGGTTTAGGATCTATGGTTTATGGTTTATGGTTTAGGGTTTAGGTTTTAGAGGGTTTTAGAGTTTTTAAAATTAAGGGGTTTAGGGTTGAGAGTTTAGGGTTTAGGGTTTAGGGCTTAAAGGTTAGTGTTTATGGAGTAGTTTATGATACAGAGGTTGAGGTCTTTATGGTTTACTATTTAGGGTTAGGGTTTAGGTTTAAGGGTTAGGGTTTGAGGGTTTAAGATTTATTGTTTTATTGGTGTTATATGATTTAGTGTTTATATTTAGGATTTAGGGTTTTAGCATTTAGTGCTCAAGGTTTAGGGTTTAGGGTTTAGGGGTTAGGGTTTGAGGTTTAGGGTTTAGGGTTTAGGTCATAGGGTTAAGGTTTAGGGATAAGGGATTATAGTTTAGGGGCTTATGGTTTAGTGTTTAGGGGTTTAGGGTTTAGCATTTATGGGGTTTACACTTCAAGGTTTAGTTTTTAGGGTTTAGGGTTTTAGGGTTTAGGGTTGACATCAATGGGTTTAATATTTAGGGCTAAGGTATTACATTTTAGGGCTTATGCCTTAGGGTTTAGGGTTTAGTGTTTAAGGTTTATGGTTTCGAGTTTAGGTTTTAGGGTTTAGGATATATGGTTTATCGTTTACAATTTAGGGTTTAATATTTAGAATTTTTGGTTTAGGGTTAAGTGCTTAGAGTTTACGGTTTAGGTCTCAATGTTTAAGGTTTAGGACTAAGTGATTAGAATTTAGGGATTAGGGTTAAGGGTTTAGGGTTTAGGATTTAAGGTTTAGGTTTTAGGGTTTAGCTTTAGGGTTTAGGATTTAGGGTTTAGAATTTAGTGTTTAGAATTTCGGGTTTAGGGTTTAGGATTTATAGTTTATGGTTTACAGTTTAGGATTTAGGTTTTAGGGTTTAGGTCTCAGTGGTTAAGGTTTAGGGCTAAAGTGTTACAGTTTAAGGCTTAGGGTTTAGGATTTAGGGTTTAGGGTTTATATTTAGGCTAGATGTTTAGGGTTTTGGGTTTATGGTTAAGGGTTTAGGATATATGGTTTATGGTTTATGATTTCAGGTTTAATATTTAAGGTTTTTATTTTAAGGTTTAGTTCTCATTGTTTATGGTTAAGGGTTTAGAGTTTAGGGTTTTTGGGTTTAGGGTTAAAGGTTTAGGGTCTATGGTTTATGATTGAGGGTTTAAGGTTTAGGTCTCAAGGTTTAAGGTTTAAGGTTAAGGGATTATAGTTTGTATCTTAGGATTTTGGGTTTAGGGTTTAGGGTTTAGGGCTAAAGGTTCAGGGTTTATGGGGTTTATGATTCAAGGTTTAGAATTTTATGGTTTATCATTTAGGGTTTAGGGTTAAGGGTTTAATGTTTAGGAATTTAGGGTTTACATCTAAGGGTTTAATGTTTAGGGCTAAGGGATTACATATTAAGGCTTTGGTCTTAGGGCTTAGGGTTTAGGGTTTAGGGTTTAGGGTTTTGAGTTTAGGGTTTAGGGTTTAGGATTTATGGTTTATGGTTTATGGTTTATATTTTAATATTTATGGATTAGGGTTTAGGGTTGAGTGCTTAAGAATTAGGGTTTAGGTTTTAGGGTTTAGGTCTCAGGGTTTTAGGTTTAGGACTAAGGTATTACAGTTTAGGCATTAGGGTTTATGGTTTAGGGCTAAAGATTTAGGTTTATGGGGTTTATGATTCAAGGTTTAGTTTTTCAGGTTTAGGGTTTAGGGTTTATGGATTAGGGTTTAGGGTTTTTTCTTTAGGGTTTAGGGATTTAGGATTTATGATTTATGGTTTAGGGTTTAGGGTTTTGAGTTTAGGGTTTAGGGTTTAGTATGTATGGTTTATGGTTTATTGTTTATTGTTTAGGTTTTAGGGATTAGGGTTTAGGGTTTAGCGTTTAGGGATTAGGGATTAGGGTTGAGGGTTTAAGGTTTAGGACTAAGGTATTAGGGGGTAGGGTTTAGGGTTTATGGTTTAGAACTAAAGGTTTAGGCTTTATGGGGTTTATGATTCAAGTTATTTTTTTAGGGTTTAAGGTTTAGGGTTTAGGGGTTTGAGTTGAGGTTTTTGACTTTAGGGTTTAGGGTTTAGGATTTATGGTTTATGGTTTATAGTTTAGGGTTTAGGTTTTAGGGTTTAAAGTTCAGGGTTTATTTTTTAGGGCTAAAGGTTTAGTGTTTATGGGGTTTATGATTCAAGGTTTGTTTTTTAGGGTTTAGGGTTTAGGTTTTAGGGTTTCGGGTTTAGGGTTTGGGGTTTAGGATTTATGGTTTATGGTTTACAGTTTAGTGTTTAATATTTAGGGTTTAGGGTTTAGCGTTTAGTGCTCAAGGTTTAGGGTTTAGGGTTTATGGGTTAGGGTTTTAGGTTTAGGGTTTATGGATTAGGGTTCAGGGTTTAGGTCTATGGGTTTAAGGTTTAGGGCTTAGGGATTATAGTTTAGGGCTTAGGGTTTAAGGTTTATTGTTTAGGGTTTATGGTTTAGGTCTAAAGGTTTAGGGTTTATGGGGTTTACGATTCAAGGTTTAGTAATTATGGTTTATGGTTTAGGGTTTAGGGTTTACAGTTAAGTGTTTAGGGTTTAGGGTTTAAAACTTAGGATTTAGGGTTGAGTGCTTAGGGTTTAGGGTATAGGGATTAGGTATTAGAGTTTAGAGTTTAGTGTTTTTGTCTTAGGGTTTAATGTTTAGGGATAAGGGATTACAGTTTAAGGATTAGGGTTTAGGGTTTAGGGTTTAAAGATTTAGGGTTTATGGGGTTAACGATTTAAGGTTTATTTTTTAGGGTTTAGGGTTTATGTTTTACAGTTTCGTGTTTAGGGTTTAACATTTAGGATTTATCGTTTATGGTTAATGTTTAAGGGTTTAATATTTAGGGTTTAGGGTTTAGGGTTTAGTTCTCAGGGTTTAGGGTTTATTGTTTAGGGTTTATGGTTTAGGATTTGGGGTTTCAGGTTTTGAGTTTAGGGTTTAGGGTTTAGGATTTATGGTTTATGGTTTACGGTTTAGGGTTTAATATTTAGGATTTAGGGTTTAGCGTTTCGTTCTCAGGGTTTAGGGTTTAAGGTTTAGGGTTTAGGTCTCAGGGTTTACAGTTTAGGGGTAAGGTTTTGAGGTTTATGGGGTTTAAGATTCATGGTTTAGTTTTTAGGGTTTAGGTTTTAGGGTTTAGGGTTTAGGATTTATTGTTTATGGTTTACTTTTTAGGTTTTAATATTTAGGGTTTAGGGTTTAGGGTTTAGGTCTCATGGTTTAAGGTTTAGGGCTAAGGGATTATAGTTTAGGGCTTAGGGTTTAGGATTTAGGGTTTAGGTATCAGGGTATATGGCTTAGGGCTAAAGGATTATAGTTTAGGGTTTAGGGTTTAAGGGTTAGTGCTAAAGGTTTAGGGTTCGTGGGTTTTACGATTAAAGGTTTAGTTTTTATAGTATACGGTTTAGGGTTTAAGGTGGATTACAGTTAAGGGATTAGGTTTCAGGGTTTAGGGTTTATTGTTTAGGGCTAAATTTTTAGGGTTTATGTATTTTTCGATTCAAGGTTTAGTTGTTAGGGTTTAGGGTTTAGGGTTTCAAGGTGTAGGGTTTAGGGTTTATGGTTTATGGTTTACGGATGAGGGTCTCATAGGGTTTATGGTTTAGGTTTTAGGGTTTAGGGTTTAGGGTTTAGGGTTTACAATTTATGGTTTAGGGTTTAGGGTTTATGGTTTAGTGTTTAGGGTTTAGGGTTTCAATTTTAGGTTTAAGGTTTTAGGATTTATGTTTTATGGTTTATGGTTTAGGGTTTAATATTTAGGGTTTTGGTATTAGGGTTTAGGGTTTAGGGTTTAGGTTCAGGGTTTAGGTCTTAGGGTTTAGTGTTTAAGGTTTAGGGTTTAGGATTTATGTTTAAGGGTTTAGGGTTTAGGATTTATGGTTAAGGGTTTAGGGTTTAGGTTTAATGGTTTAAGCTTTAAGGTTTAGGGTTTCGAGTGTATGGTTTAGGGATTAGGATTTATGATTTATGGTTTATGATTTAGGTTTTAATATTTAGGATTTAGGGTTAAGGATTTAGTGCTTAGGGTTTAGGGTTTAGGGTTTAGAGATTAGGGTTTAGGGTTTAAGGTTTAGGACTAAGGTATTAGGGTTTAGGGTTTAGGTTTTATGGTTTATGGTTTAGGGCTAAAGGTTTAGGGTTTATGGGGTTTATGATTCAAGGTATTTAAGTTTTTAGGGTTTATATTTTAGGATTTAGGGTTCAGGGTTCAGGGTTCAGGGTTTTTACTTTAGGGTTTATGGGTTTAGGATTTATGGTTTAGGGTTTAGGGTTTAGATTTTAGGGTTTAGGGTTTAGAGTTTAGGATTTATGGTTTAGGGCTAAAGGTTTAGTGTTTATGCGGATTATTATTCAAGGTTTAGTCTTTATGGTTTAGTGTTTAGTGTTTAGGGTTTTGAGTTTAGGGTTTACGATTTAGTGTTTAATATTTAGGGTTTAGGGTTTAGCGTTTGGTGCTAAAGGTTTATGGTTTAGGCTTTAAGGGTTAGGGTTTTAGGTTTAGGGTTTAAGTTTTAGGGTTTACGGTTTAGGTCTTAGGGATTAAAGTTTAGGGGTAAGGGATTATATTTTAGGGCTTAGGGTTTAGAGTTTAGGGTTTAGGGTTTATGGGGTTTACGATTCAAGGTTAAGTTTTTATGGTTTATGGTTTAGGGTTTAGAGTTTAGATCTTTGGGTTTAAGGTTTAGGGCTAAGGGATTACATTTTAGGGATTAGGGCTTAGGGTTTAGGGTTTTGGGTTTAAGGTTTAGAGTTTTGAGTTTAGGTTTTAGGGTTTAGGATATATGGTTTATGGTTTACAGTTTAGGGTTTAATATTTAGAATTTTGGGTTTAGGGTTAAGTGCTTAGGGTTTAGGGTTTAGGTCTCAAGGTTTAAGGTTTAGGACTAAGTGATTACATATTTTGGGATTAGGGTTAATTGTTTAGGGTTTAGGATTTAGGGTTTATGGTTTTAGGGCTATTTACAATTCAAGGTTTAGGATTTAGGGTTTAGGGTTTAGGATTCAAGGTTTAGGTTTTAGGGTTTAGGGTTAGGGTTTAGGATTTAGGGTTTAGGGTTTAGGTCTCAGGGGTTAAGGTTTAGGGCTAAGGGATTATAGTTTAAGGCTTAGGGTTTAGGATTTAGGGTTTAGGGTTTATATTTTAGGCTAGATGTTTAGGGTTTTGAGTTTATGGTTTAGGGTTTAGGATGTATAGTTTATGGTTTATGATTTCAGGTTTAATATTTAAGTTTTTTATTTGAGGGTTTAGTTGTTAGTGTTTAGGGTTTAGCGTTTAGAGTTTAGGGTTAAAGGTTTAGGGTCTATGGTTTATGGTTAAGGGTTTAAGGTTTAGGTCTCAAGGTTTAAGGTTTAGGGTTAAGGGATTATAGTTTATATCTTAGGATTTAGGGTTTAGGGCTAAAGGTTCAGGGTTTATGGGGTTTATTATTCAAGGTTTAAATTTTATGGTTTATGGTTTAGGGTTTAGGGTTTAAGGGTTTAAAGTTTAGGGTTTAGGGTTTACATCTAAGGGTTTAATGTTTAGGGCTAAGGGATTACATATTAGGGCTTAGGGCTTAGGGTTTAGGGTTTATGGTTTAGTGTTTTCAGTTTAGGGTTTAGGGTTTTGGTATTTATGGATTTATGGTTTATGGTTTATGGTTTAGGATTTTAGGTCTTATGGATTAGGGTTTAGGACTAAGGATTACAATTAAGAGTTAGGGTTTAGGGGTTTATGGTTTAGGGTTTAGGATTTAGTTATCAGGGTTTTAGGTTTAGGACTAAGGTATTACAGTTTAGGCATTAGGGTTTATGGTTTAGGAATAAAGGTTTAGGTTTATGGGGTTTAGGGTTTAGGGTTTAGGTTTTGAGGTTTAGGGTTTAGGGTTTAGGGTTTAGGGTTTATGGTTTGTTGTTTAGGGTTTAGGGATCTAGGATTTATGTTTTATGGTTTTGGGTTTAGGGTTTCGAGTTTAGGGTTGAGGATTTATGGTTTATGGTTTATGGTTTAGGGTTTAGGGATTATGGATTTAGGGTTTAGGGTTTAGGGATTTAGGGTTTAGTGATTTAAGGTATTTTTTTAGGTAGTTAGGGTTTAGGGTTTATGACTTTATGGTTTAGGGTTAAAGATTTATGGCTTTATGGTTTATGATTTAGGGTTTAGGTTTTAGGGTCTAGGGATTTATTTTTTAGGGTTTAGGGTTTAGGGTTTAGGGTTTATAGTTTAGAGTTTTGAGGTTTAGGGTTTAGGGTTTAGGATTTAAGGTTTAGGTTTAAGGGTTTAGGTTTAGGGTTTTGAATTTAGGGTTTATGGTTTAGGTTTAGGTTTTATGGTTTAGGGTTTAAGGTTTAGTGTTTAATATTTAGGGTTTAGGATTTAGCATTTAGTGCTCAAGGTTTAGGGTTTAGGGGTTAGGGTTTAGGGTTTTAGGATTTTTAGTTTAGGGTTTAGGGTTTAGGTTTTAGGTCTAAGGGTTTAAGGTTTAGGGCTAAGGGATTTAGCGTTTAGGGCTTAAGGTTTAGGGTTTAGGTTTAGGGTTTAGGGTTTAGGTCTAAAGGTTTAGGTTTATGGGGTTTAGGATTCAAGGTTTAGGGTTTAATGGTTTAGGGGTAAGGGATTTACTTTTAGGGCTAAGGGTTTAGGGTTTAGAATTTTAGGGTTTAGGGTTTAGGGTTTAGGGTTTAGAGTTTCGAGTTTAGGGTTTAGGATATATGGTTTATGGTTTACAGTTTAGGGTTTAATATTTAGAATTTTAGGGTTTAGGGTTAAGTTCTTAGGATTTATTGTTTAGGGTTTAGGTCTCAGGGTTTAAGGTTTAGGACTAAGTGATTATAGTTTAGGGATTAGGGTTAAGGGTTTAGGGTTTATGATTTAGGGTTTATGGTTTTGGGCTAAAGGTTTAGGGTTTATGGGATTTACATCTCAAGGTTTAGTTTTTTAGGGTTTAGGTTTTAGGATTTAGGGTTTAGAATTTAGGGTTTTGGGTTTTTAATTTAGGGTTTTAGGTTTAGGATTTATGGTTTATGGTTTACAGTTTAGGATTTAGGGTTTAGGGTTTAGGTCTCAGAGATTAAGGTTTAGGGCTAAGGGATTATAGTTTAAGGGTTAGGGTTTAGGATTTAGGGTTTAGGGTTTATATTTTAGGCCAGATGTTTAGGGTTTTGATTTTAGGGTTTAGGGGTTAGGATGTATGGTTTATGATTTATGATTTTAGGTTTAATATTTTAGGTTTTTATTTTAGGCTTTAGTTATCAGTGTTTAGGGTTTAGGCTTTAGAGTTTTGGGTTAAAGGTTTAGGGTGAATGGTTTAGGATCTAAGGGTTTAGGGTTTAAGGTTAAGGGCTCATGGTTTAAGGTTTAGGGCTAAGGGATTTTAGTTTATGGCTTACGGTTTAGGGTTTAGGTTTACTTATGGGGTTTATGATTCAAGGTTTAGATTTTATGGTTTATGGTTTAGGGTTTAGGTTTAAGGGTTTAAGGTTTAGGGTTTACATCTAAGGGTTTAAGTTTTAGGGCTAAGGGATTACATATTAGGGCTTAGGGCTTAGGGCTTAGGGTTTAGGGTTTAGGGTTTATGGTTTATGGTTTATGGTTTAGATTTTAATATTTATGGTTTAGGGTTTAGGGTTTAGGGATGGTTTAGGTTTAGAGTTTAGGGTTTAGGTTTTAGGTTTAGGACTAAGGTATTACAGTTTAGGTAATAGGGTTTAAGGTTTAGGGTTTATTGTTTAGGGCTAAAGGTTTAGGTTTATGGGTTTTACGATTTAATGTTTAATTTTTAGTGTTTAGGGTTTAGAGTTTAGGGTTTTATCTTTAGGGTTTAGGGATTTAGGATTTATGGTTTATGGTTTAGGGTTTACGGTTTCGAGTTTAAGGTTTATGGTTTAGGATTTAATTTTTATGGTTTGTTGTTTAGGTTTTAATATTTAGGATTTATGGTTTAGTGGTTTAGTGCTTAGGGTTTAGGGTTTATTGGGTTTAGGGTTTAAGGTATTAGGGTTTAGGGTTCAGGGTTTAAGGTTTAGGACTAAATGATTACAATTTATGGGGTTTAGGATTCAAGGTATTTTTTTAGGGTTTAGGGTTTTTGGGTTGAGGGTTTTTAGGTTTAGGGTTTAGGATTTATGGTCTAGGGTTTATGTTTTAGGGTTTAGGTTTTAGTGTTAGGGTTTTGAATTTAGGGTTTAGGGTTTAGAGTTTAGGGTTTATGGTTTAGGGCTAAAGGTTTAGTGTTTATGGGGTCTATGGGGTCTACGGTTTAGGATTTATGGTTTATGGTTTATGGTTTAGTGTTTAATATTTAGGGTTTAAGGTTTAGCATTTAGTGCACAAGGATAGGGTTTAGGGGTTAGGGGTTAGGGTTTTAGGTTTAGGGTTTAGGGTTTAGGGTTTAGGGTTTAGGTCTAAGGGTTTAAGGTTTAGGGATAAGGGATTATAGTTTAGGGCTTAGGGTTTATGGTTTATTGTTTAGGGTTTATGGTTTATGTCTAAAGGTTTAGGGTTTATGGGGTTTACGGTTTAAGGTTTAGTTTTTATGGTTTAGGGTTTAGAGTTTAGGGTTTACTTCTCCAAGTTTAAGGTTTAGGGCTAAGGGATTTGGGGTTTATGATTTAGGCCTTACGGTTTAGGGTTTAGGGTTTTGAGTTTAGGGTTTAGGAAATATTGTTTATGGTTTATAGTTTAGGGTTTAATATTCAGTTTTTAGGGTTTAGGGTTGATTACTTAGGGTTTAGAGTTTAGGGTTTAGGTCTCAGGGTTTAATGTTTTAGGGATTATAATTTAGGGATTAGGGTTAAGGGTTTAGGGTTTAGGATTTAGGGTTTATGTTTTAGGGCTAAAGGTTTAGGTTTTATGGGATTTACGTCTCAAGGTTTAGTTTTCTAGGGTTTAGGTTTTTGGATTTAGGGTTTAGAATTTAGGGTTTAGGGTTTTTACTTTAGGGTTTTAGGTTTAGGATTTATGGTTTATGGTTTACAGTTTAGGATTTAGGGTTTAGGGTTTAGGTCTCAGGGGTTAATGTTTAGGGCTAATGGATTACAGTTTAAGGTTTAGGGTTTAGGATTTAGGGTTTAGGGTTTAGGGTTAGGGTTTAGGTGAGTTTAGGGTTTAGGGTTTATGATTTATGGTTTATGGTTTACATTTTTAGGTTTAATATTTAAGGTTTTGGGTTTATGGTTTAGTTCTCAGTGTTTAGGGTTTAGGGTTTAGAGTTTAGGGTTTTGGGTTTAGGGTTAAAGGTTTAGGGTCTAGGGATTAGGGTTTAAGGTTTAAGGTTCAGGTATCAGGGTTTAAGTTTTAGGGTTAAGGGATTATAGTTTATGGCTTAGGAATTAGGGTTTAGGGTTTAGGGTTTAGGGCTAAAGGTTTAGGGTTTATGGGGTTTACGAATTAATGTTTAGTTTTTATGGTTTATGGTTTAGGATTTAGGATTAAGTGTTTAAGGTTTATGGTTTAGGGTTTAAGGTTTAGGGCTATAGGATTACATATTAGGGTTTAGGGTTTTGAGTTTAGGGTTTAGGGATTTAGGATTTATGCTTTATGCTTTATGGTTTAGATTTTAATATTTCAGGTTTAGGGTTTAGGGTTGAGTGCTTCAGAATTAGGGATTAGGGTTTAGAGTTTAGAGTTTAGGGTTTAGGTTTTAGGTCTCGAGGTTTTAGATTTAGGACAAAGGTATTACAATTTAGGCATTAGGGTTTAAGGTTTCTGGTGTATGGTTTAGGGCTAAAGGTTTAGGGTTTATGGGGTTTAGGATTCAAGATTTAGTTTTTAGGGTTTAGGGTTTAGGGTTTAGGGATTACGGTGTAGGGTTTCGACTTTAGGGTTTAGGGATTTAGGATTTATGGTTTAGGGTTTAGGGTTTAGGTCTCAGGTTTTAAGATTTAGGGTTAAGGGATTACAGTTTAAGGATTAGGGTTTAGGGTTTACGGTTTAGGGTTTAGGCTAAAGGATTAGGGTCTTTGTGGTTTATAATTCAAGATTTAGGGTTTATGGTTTAGCATTTAGGGTTTAGGGTTTATGTGGTTTACGATTCAAGGTTTAATTTTTAAGGTTTAGTATTTAGGGTTTACATTTTAGATTTTATGGTTCATGGTTTATGGTTTAGGGTTTATGGGGTTTGCAATTCAAGGTTTAGTTTTTATGGTTTATAGTTTAGGGTTTAGGGTTTATGTGTCTGGGTTTAAGGTTTAGGGCTAATGGATTAAATTTTAGGGCTTAGGCCTTAGGGTTTAGGGTTTAGGGTTTAAGGTTTAGTGTTTTGAGTTTAGGTTTTAGGGTTTAGGATATATGGTTTATGGTTTACAGTTTAGGGTTTAAAATTTAGAATTTTGGGTTTAGGGTTAAGTGCTTAGGGTTTAGGGTTTAGGTCTCAGGGTTTAAGGTTTATGACTAAGTGATTACAATTTAGGGATTAGGGTTAAGGGTTTAGGGTTTAGGATTTAAGGTTTATGGTTTTGGGCTAAAGGTTTAGTGTTTATGGGATTTACGATTCAAGGTTTAGGTTTTAGGGTTTAGGGTTAGGGTTTAGGATTTACAGTTTATGGTTGACGGTTTAGGGTTTAGGGTTTACAGTTTAGGTCTCTGGGGTTAAGGTTTAGGGCTAAGGGATTATAGTTTAAGGCTTAGGGATTAGGATTTAGGAGTTAGGGTTGATATTCTAGGCTAGATGTTTAGTGTTTTGATTTTATGGTTTAGGGTTTAGGATGTATAGTTTATGGTTTATGATTTCAGGTTTAATATTTAAGGTTTTTATTTTAGGGTTTAGTTGTTAGTGTTTAGGGTTTAGCATTTAGAGTTTAGGGTTTTTGGTTTAGGGTCTATGGTTTATGGTTGAGGGTTTAAGGTTTAGGTCTCAAGGTTTAAGGTTTAGGGTTAAGGGATTATAGTTTATATCTTAGGATTTAGGGTTTAGGGTTTAGGGTTTAGGGCTAAAGGTTCAGGGTTTATGGGGTTTATGATTCAATGTTTAAATTTTATGGTTTATGGTTTAGGGTTTAGGGTTAAGGGTTTAAATTTTAGGATTTAGGGTTTACATCTAAGGGTTTAATGTTTAGGGCTAAGGGATTACATATTAGGGCTTAGGGTTTAGGGTTTTCAGTTTAGGGTTTAGGGTTTAGGTTTTAGGATTTATGGTTTATGGTTTATGGTTTAGATTTTAATATTTATGGATTAGGGTTTAGGGTTGAGTGCTTAAGAATTAGGGTTTAGGGGTTTATGGTTTAGGGTTTAGGGTTTAGTTCTCAGGGTTTTAGGTTTAGGACTAAGGTATTATAGATTTATGGCATTATGGTTTATGGTTTAGTGGAATATTTAGGTTTAGGGTTTATGGGCATTTATGATCTCAAGGTTATAGGGTTCAGGGGTTAGGGGTTAGGGTTTTAGGGTTTAGGGTTTTGGGATTAGGGTTTAGGGTTTTGACTTTAGGGTTTAGGGATTTAGGATTTATGTTTTATGGTTTTAGGGTTTAGGGTTTCGAGTTTAGGGTTTAGGATTTATGGTTTATGGTTTATTATTTAGGTTTTAGGGATTAGGGTTTAGGGTTTAGGGTTTAGGGGTTAGGGTTTAGGATTTAAGGTTTAGGACTAAGGTAGTAGGGTTTAGGGTTTAGGGTTTATGTTTTATGGTTTAGAACTAAAGGTTTAGGCTTTATGGGTTTTATGATTCAAGTTATTTTTTCAAGATTTATTTTTTAGGATTAAGGATTTAGGGTTTAGGGTTTATAGTTGAGGGTTTTGACTTTAGGGTTTAGGGTTTAGGATTTATGGTTTATGGTTTACGGTTTAGGGTTTAGGTTTTAGGTTATAGGGTTTTGAATTTAGGGTTTATGGTTTAGAGTAAAGGGTTTATGGTTTAGGGCTAAAGGTTTAGTGTTTATGGGGTTTATGATTCAGGGTTTAGACTTTAGGGTTTAGGGTTTAGGTTTTAGGGTTTGGGGTTAAGGATTTTTATTTTAGGGTTTAGGGTTTAGGTCTAAGGGTTTAAGGTTTAGTGGTAAGGGATTATATTTTAGTGCTTAGGGTTTATGGTTTAGAGTTCAGGGTTTAGGGTTTATGGGTTTTAAGACTCAAGGTTTAGTTTTTATGGTTTATGGTTTAGGGTATAAGGTTTACATCTTTGGATTTAAGGTTTAGGGCTAAGGGATTACATTTTATGGCTTAGGCCTTAGGGTTTAGCGTTTAGGGTTTAAGCTTTCAAGTTTTGAGTTTAGGTTTTAGGGTTTAGGATATATGGTTTATGGTTTACAGTTTAGGGTTTAATATTTAGAATTTTGGGTTTAGGGTTAAGTGCTTAGGGTTTAGGGTTTAGGGTTTAGGTCTCAGGGTTTAAGGTTTAGGACTAAGTGATTACAATTTTGGGATTAGGGTTAAGGGTTTAGAGTTTATGATTTAGGGTTTATGGTTTTGGGCTAAAGGTTTAGGGTTTATGGGATTTACGATTCAAGGTTTAGGTTTTAGGGTTTAGGGTTTAGGATTCTAGGGTTTAGAATTTAGTGTTTAGGGTTTTGGGTTTAGGATTTATATTTTATGGTTTACAGTTTAGGATTTAGGGTTTAGGGTTTAGGTCTCAGAGATTAAGGTTTAGGGCTAAGGGATTATAGTTTAAGGGTTAGGGTTTAGGATTTAGGGTTTAGGGTTTATATTTTAGGCTAGATGTTTAGGTTTTAGGGGTTAGGATGTATGGTTTATGGTTTATGATTTTAGGTTTAATATTTTAGGTTTTTATTTTAGGGTTTAGTTCTCAGTGTTTAGGGTTTAGGCTTTAGAGTTTTGGGTTAAAGGTTTAGGGTGTATGGTTTATGGTTTAGGGTGTAAGGTTTAGGTCTCATGGTTTAAGATTTAGGGTTAAGGGATTTTAGTTTGTATCTTAGGATTTAGGGTTTAGGGTTTAGGGTTTAGGGCTTATGGGGTTTATGATTCAAGGTTTAGATTTTATGGTTTATGGTTTAGCGTTTAGGTTTAAGGGTTTAAGGTTTAGGGTTTAGGGTTTACATCTAAGGGTTTAAGTTTTAGGGCTAAGGGATTACATATTAGGGCTTAGGGCTTAGGGTTTAGGGTTTAGGGTTTATGGTTTATGGTTTAGATTTTAATATTTATGGATTAGGGTTTAGGGTTTATGGTTTAGGATTTAGTTCTTAGGTTTTAGGTTTAGGACTAAGGTATTATAGTTTAGGTAATAGGGTTTAAGGTTTAGGGTTTATGGTTTAGGGCTAAAGGTTTAGGTTTATGGGTTCTACGATTTAATATTTAATTTTTCGTGTTTAGGGTTTAGAGTTTAGGGTTTTAGCTTTCGGGTTTAGGGATTTAGGATTTATGGTTTATGGTTTAGGGTTTACAGTTTCGAGTTTAGGGTTTATGGTTTAGGATTTAATGTTTATGGTTTGTTGTTTAGGTTTTAATATTTAGGATTTAGGGTTAAGTGTTTAGTGCTTAGGGTTTAGGGATTAGGGTTTAGGGTTTATTATTTAGGACTAAGGTATTAGGGTTTAGGGTTTAGGGTTTATGGTTTAGAACTAAACGTTTATGATTTATGGGGTTTATGATTCAAGGTATTTTTTTAGGGTTTAGGGTTTTGAGTTGAGGGTTTTGACTTTAGGGTTTAGGGTTTAGGATTTATGGTCTATGGTTTATGTTTTAGGGTTTAGGTTTTAGGGTATAGGGTTTTGAATTTAGGGTTTAGGGTTTAGAGTTTAGGGTTTATGGTTTAGGGCTAAAGGTTTAGGATTTATGGTTTATGGTTTATGGTTTAGTGTTTAATATTTAGGGTTTAGGGTTTAGCATTTAGTGCTCAAGGATAGGGTTTAGGGGTTAGGGGTTAGGGCTTTTAGGTTTAGGGTTTAGTGTTTAGGGTTCAGGGTTTAGGTCTAAGGGTTTAAGGTTTAGGGCTAAGGGATTATAGTTTAGGGCTTAGGGTTTAGGGTTTATTGTTTAGGGTTTATGGTTTAGGTCTAAAGGTTTAGTGTTTATGGGGTTTACGATTCAAGGTTTAGTTTTTATGGTTTAGGGTTTAGAGTTTATGGTTTACTTCTCCAGGTTTAAGGTTTAGGGCTAAGGGATTAAATTTTAGGATTTAGGCCTTAGGGTTTAGGGTTTAGGGTTTCGAGTTTAGGGTTTAGGAAATATGGTTTATGGTTTATAGTTTAGGGTTTAATATTCAGTTTTTAGGGTTTAGGGTTGATTGCTTAGGGTTTAGAGTTTAGGGTTTAGGTCTCAGGGTTTAATGTTTAGGACTAAGTGATTATAATTTAGGGATTAGGGTTAAGGGTTTAGGGTTTAGGATTTAGGGTTTATGTTTTAGGGCTAAAGGTTTAGGTTTTATAGGATTTACGTCTCAAGGTTTAGTTTTTTAGGGTTTAGGTTTTAGGATTTAGGGTTTAGAATTTAGGGTTTTGGGTTTTTACTTTAGGGTTTTAGGTTTAGGATTTATGGTTTATGGTTTACAGTTTAGGATTTAGGGTTTAGGGTTTAGGTCTCAGGGGTTAATGTTTAGGGCTAAGGGATTATAGTTTAAGGCCAAGGGTTTAGGGTTTAGGGTTTAGGGTTTAGGATAGATGTTTAGGGTTTCGAGTTTAGGGTTTAGGGTTTATGATTTATGGTTTATGGTTTATGTTTTTAGGTTTAATATTTAAGGTTTTATGGTTTAGTTCTTAGTGTTTAGGGTTTAGGGTTTAGAGTTTAGGGTTTTGGGTTTAGGGTTAAAGGTTTAGGGTCTAGGGTTTAGGGTTTAAGGTTTAAGGTTTAGGTATCAGGGTTTAAGGTTTAGGGTTAAGGGATTATAGTTTATGGCTTAGGAATTAGGGTTTAGGGCTAAAGGTTTAGGGTTTATGGGGTTTACTAATAAATGTTTAGTTTTTATGGTTTATGGTTTAGGATTTAGGATTAAGTGTTTAAGGTTTATGGTTTAGGGTTTAAGGTTTAGGGCTACAGGATTACATATTAGGGTTTAGGGTTTAGGGTTTTGAGTTTAGGGTTTAGGGATTTAGGATTTATGGTTTATGGTTTAGGGTTTAGGGTTGAGTGCTTCAGAATTAGGGATTAGGGTTTAGAGTTTAGAGTTTAGGGTTTATGTTTTAGGTCTCGAGGTTTTAGATTTAGGACTAAGGTATTACAATTTAGGCATTAGGGTTTAAGGTTTATGGTTTATGGTTTAGGGCTAAAGGTTTAGGGTTTATGGGGTTTAGGATTCAAGATTTAGTTTTTATGGTTTAGGGTTTATGGTTTAGGGATTATGGTGTAGGGTTTTGACTTTAGGGTTTAGGGATTTAGGATTTATGGTTTAGGGTTTAGGGTTTAGGTCTCAGGTTTTAAGATTTAGGGTTAAGGGATTACAGTTTAAGGATTAGGGTTAAGGGTTTACGGTTTAGGGTTTAGGCTAAAGGATTAGGGTCTTTGTGGTTTATAATTCAAGATTTAGGATTTATGGTTTAGCATTTAGGGTTTAGGGTTTATGTGGTTTACGATTCAAGGTTTAATTTTTAAGGTTTAGTGTTTAGGGTTTACATTTTAGATTTTATGGTTCATGGTTTATGGTTTACGGTTTATGGGGTTTACAATTCAAGGTTTAGTTTTTATGGTTTATGGTTTATGGTTTAGGGTTTATGTGTCTGGGTTTAAGGTTTAGGGCTAATGGATTAAATTTTAGGGCTTAGGCCTTATGGTTTAGGGTTTAGGGTTTAAGGTTTAGTGTTTTGAGTTTAGGTTTTAGGGTTTAGGATATATGGTTTATGGTTTACAGTTTAGGGTTTAAAATTTAGAATTTTGGGTTTAGGGTTAAGTGCTTAGGGTTTAGGGTTTAGGTCTCAGGGTTTAAGGTTTAGGACTAAGTGATTACAATTTAGGGATTAGGGTTAAGGGTTTAGGGTTTAGGATTTAAGGTTTATGGTTTTGGGCTAAAGGTTTAGGGTTTATGGGATTTACGATTCAAGGTTTAGGTTTTAGGGTTTAGGGCTTTTATGGATTTAGGATTTAGGGTTTATATTTTAGGGTTTAGTGTTTTGAATAGTTTAGGGTTTAGGGTTTATGGTTTATGATTTCAGATTTTAATATTTATGGTTTAGGGTTTGGTTGAGTGCTTAGGGTTTAGGTTTAGGATTTAGGGGGTTTATTTAGGGTTTAGGTCTCTGGGGTTTAAGGTTTAGGGCTAAGGGATTATCAAGTTTAAGGCTTAGGGTTTAGGATTTAAGGATTTAGGGTTTATATTTTAGGGCTACATATTCAAGGTTTAGGGTTTTGAGGTTTATGGGTTTAGGGTTTAGGGGATGTAGGGTTTAGTTTATGGTTTACTAAGGTATTGTTTAGGCATTAGGGTTTATGGTTTAGGTTTAGGTTTATGGGGTTTATGATTCAATGTTTAGTTTTTTGGGTTTATTTTTTATTTTAGGGTTTAGGGATTTGTTTTAGTTTAGGGGTTAGGGTTTAGGATTTAAGGTTTAGGATTAAGGTAGTAGGGTTTAGGGTTTATGTTTTATGGTTTAGAACTAAAGGTTTAGGCTTTATGGGGTTTATGATTCAAGTTATTTTTTCAAGATTTAGGGTTTAGGGTTTATAGTTGAGGGTTTTGACTTTAGGGTTTAGGGTTTAGGATTTATGGTTTATGGTTTACGGTTTAGGGTTTAGGTTTTAGGTTATAGGGTTTTGAATTTAGGGTTTATGGTTTAGAGTAAAGGGTTTATGGTTTAGGGCTAAAGGTTTAGTGTTTATGGGGTTTATGATTCAGGGTTTAGTTTTTAGGGTTTAGGGTTTAGGTTTTAGGGTTTTTAGTTTAGGGTCTAGGGTTTAGGATTTATGGTTTATGGTTTACGGTTTAGTGTTTAATATTTAGGGTTTAGGGTTTAGCATTTAGTTCTCAAGGTTTAGGGTTTAGGGGTTAGGGGTTAGGGTTTTAGGTTTAGGGTTTATGGTTTAGGGTTCAGGGTTTAGGTCTAAGATTTTAAGGTTTAGGGCTTAGGGATTATAGTTTAGGGATTAGGGTTTAGGGTTTATTGTTTAGGGTTTATGGTTTAGGTCTAAAGGTTTAGGGTTTATGGGGTTTATGATTCAAGGTTTAGTTTTTATGGTTTATGGTTTAGGGTTTAGGGATTACAGTTGAGTGCTTAGGGTTTAGGGTTTAAAACTTAGGGTTTAGGGTTGAGTGCTTAGGGTTTAGGGTTTAGGGATTAGGTATTAGAGTTTAGGGTTTAGGGTTTAGGTGTTAGGGTTTAAGGTTTAGGGATAAGGGATTATAGTTTAAGGATTAGGGTTTAGGGTTTATGGTTTAGGGATAAAGATTTAGGGTTTATGGGGTTAATGATTCAAGGTTTATTTTTTAGGGTTCAGGGTTTACGGTGTACGAGTTTGTGTTGAGGTTTTAAAATTATGGATTTATGGTTTATGGTTTATGGTTTATGGTTCGGGATTTAATATTTAGGGTTTAGTTCTCAGGGTTTAGGGTTTATTGTTTAGGGTTTATGGTTTAGGGTTTGGGTTTTAGGATTTTTAGTTTAGGGTTTAGGGTTTAGTATTTATGGTTTATGGTTTATGGTTTAGGGTTTAGGGTTTAGCGTTTAGTGCTCAAGGTTTAGGGTTTAGGCTTTAAGGGTTAGGGTTTTAGGTTTAGGGTTTAAGGTTTAGGGTTTAGGGTTTAGGTCTAAGGGTTTAAGGTTTAGGGGTAAGGGATTATATTTTAGGGCTTAGGGTTTAGGGTTTAGAGTTTAGGGTTTAGGGTTTATGGGGTTTAAGATTCAAGGTTTAGTTTTTATGGTTTATGGTTTAGGGTTTAGGGTTTACATCTTTGGGTTTAAGGTTTAGGGCTAAGGGATTACATTTTAGGGCTTAGGCCTTAGGGTTTAGGGTTTAGGGTTTAAGGTTTCAAGTTTTGAGTTTAGGTTTTAGGGTTTAGGATATATGGTTTATGGTTTATAGTTTAGGGTTTAATATTTAGAATTTTGGGTTTAGGGTTAAGTGCTTAGGGTTTAAGGTTTAGGACTAAGTGATTACAATTTTGGGATTAGGGTTAAGGGTTTAGGGTTTATGATTTAGGGTTTATGGTTTTGGGCTAAAGGTTTAGGGTTTATGGGATTTACGATTCAAGGTTTAGGTTTTAGGGTTTAGGGTTTAGGGTTTAGGATTCTAGGGTTTAGAATTTATGGTTTAGGGTTTAGGGTTTAGGATTTGTATTTTATGGTTTACAGTTTAGGATTTAGGGTTTAGGGTTTAGGTCTCAGAGATTAAGGTTTACAGCTAAGGGATTATAGTTTAAGGGTTAGGGTTTAGGATTTAGGGTTTAGGGTTTATATTTTAGGCTAGATGTTTAGGGTTTCGAGTTTAGGATTTATGGGTTAGGATGTATGGTTTATGGTTTATGATTTTAGGTTTAATATTTTATGTTTTTCTTTTAGGGTTTAGTTCTCAGTGTTTAGGGTTTAGGCTTTAGAGTTTGGGTAAAGTTTAGGGTGTATGGTTATGGTTTAGGGTGTAAGGTTTAGGTCTCATGGTTTAAGATTAGGGTTAAGGGATTTTAGTTTGTATCTTAGGATTTAGGGTTTTTAGGGCTTCTGGGTTCTGATGCCAAGAACACCCTCAAGGTGTTAGATTTTCCCTCCCCTTATCGGTTTATGGTTTCGCGGTTCGGTTTAAGGTGTTTTAAGGGTTTAGGTTTAGGGGTTACATATAAGGGTTTAATT
>JAHRHJ020001694.1:0-19159 GCA_019776745.2 Taxus chinensis
AAATCTCTTTCCGGCCCCAACAGAGAAAAAAGCTTGATTTCCAGTAAACCGTTGTCAATCGAGATAAAAACTTTCCCGCAGAATCCAATGAAAAACCTCATAAGGGATTTATTTCATTAACGCTCATAGAAAAAACGACCCCTACATTTTCGGGGTCCCTTAATGGTTTTGTTTCAGTTTAGAATTATTACTCCGTTAACTTTTAAAATCTCCCAACTATCGTGGAAATGTCCAATATTCATAGGGTGAATGGGACAAAACCATATCAATTTTTTTGTCACAGTGATCCGACCGACCATATTTTTCACTTTAAAAAAAATAGCAAGTCTTCACATGGAGTATTTCCATTTTAGGAAGTTTGTCTATTAAAGAAACCATGAACGCGGCATTAAACAACATAGATGTTTAACAAGGAGAGAATTTTCATCTTGTCCCAAATCATAACTTACTAAAATAGTAAGTGGTCCCACAAGCAACCGTCTTGCCAAAAATAGAAAAAAATGATCCAGAATGCATAGAAACCCACAGGAGAAATGGAAAAATCCGCGCGTGGGCACCTCCAATTGAGGTTTGAGGAAGCTGATTTTTTCATACTTACTAACATATACAGTTACCGTTATATAAGGGAAGAAGCCGGATGCGTTCGTTCACCTTCCAAATAAGAGATATAAAACATTAAACGTCTCTATCATCACTATTATGCAAATAGGTGATAATGAGAATGCACCAATGTCTTTTGAGCTCATTTCATGCTTCAATTGTATAAAATGGAGAATTTGTAGGCGACACAATCAATCATTCAGAGAATGCTTCATTAGATTATTGCAAATCAGTCGAAAGTACATTTAGCAACTCCTTTGGAAACCTGTTTCCAAACTGACCTTCTTCAAGAACCTTATCTATTTGCGTGGGTTGAATCACACCACATGCTTTATCATACCTTTCTAAGAATATTTATGATTACTAACATCATAAAAAATCACAAATATAAGCAACTAGAAATAAATATGGAAACTTATATAAATATCTCCCCTACCAATTTTTGGAGCTAGGTCTCAACCACACCAATGTTGTGTACTACTTATTCAATTTGTTCATATAATGATGATGAAATGAGCTCAATTATTTTTTGAAACCTTTTTTTTAAATAGAAACATCTCTGAAGCACAAGGTTCCATGCAAAGCACACAATTCATAGTGAGCATCAGAAGATGACCTTCGGCTTGGAAAACCTCTTCCTTCTTGCCAGTGTTTCACCAAAAAAAACTATCTTGTAAACTCTCAGATGACGCCAATTTTTTACAAACTTTTTAGAACCTCTTGTTCATCATCGTCAATCATCAAAATGTCTCAATATGTCTCCATATTATCATCCCATCTCATTTTTTCATGACTATCCCTTAAGGTTTTACATGGTTTAAGCTAGGGTCAACTAACCAACACTATCTATCATCATAAAACTCTCCAAAGGTCCAAAAAGTATCTCATTAACAACTCACCTACATGAATTTATTAATCTCACTTGGCTCCACAGACACCCTCATACCTCCAGCCCTCGACCTAGTCTACTGAGCACCCTGAATCGTTGTCGTCAACCGATACCTGCACCCTAAACTCAGTTATGACTAAAACCCCAATGATTCCAATCTGCTACCAGTCTCCTCAAGTTTACACAGTACCTCAAACCATCATTCTTCCATCATCCACCTAGTCTAGCAGGTCACTTGACTAGGCTTGCGAAACTCAATCCAATATCACTTAAACAACTCATACCACCATAAACACCTTGAAACATCCCATGTTCCCCCCCCCAAAATCATCATTAAATCCCTTTAACTCTAATCCCTATGTAGATTTCTTCATTAGGATCTTTTACATAAAATGAAATACTTAGAACACACCATGCTCATATAAGACTCACTAGGTGTGTCTTTATTCTTTCTTTCGCGAAACCCTAGGCACACTAGCACTTCATCCCATTTATGTTGTAACACTCACCCAAAGTATGAAAGTACCAGGGTTCCTCTTTTATCCTCCTTGTTACTATGCTGCATTCATGAACACTATATCCCCTAACTATAACAAATATCTCCTGAGTTCAATTTGAAACATACATAATTACATCATATAGATCACATAAACCCTTTAAGATAAATTTCACCGTACAATTTACCATGAGTCAATGACATCACTTCATCCACAATTCCCTCATTTATTTTCCTACAAAAAATGTTGAATACATGAAAATAGGTCCCCAAAGTCTGTGCGTAAAACCCTAATAGTAGCATAATTTTGTTTATATAAACACTCATTCTCGCTCCATAAAGCCAAAAATATACTATATTTAATTAGTGGGGAATTCCGTTGCTTACCCATGGACTCTCAATGGCTACATGCTAAGATAAGCCATGTGCCGCTACAACAGAAACTAAGTAAGAATGGCAAGATTTTCCCTAATTAGATCCCTATTAATACACTTGATCTACATCCTATTATAGCTCAACCTTGCATGACTCTTGAACCTATTATTATTCCAAAAATATATTTTTGTGTCATATAATTCTTCATGCCTCATTCCAAGTTGTGCTCCAGACTCCAATCCATTGTTATCTCATGCATGCAAAATGGATAAGTTTCTAGACTCTGTCTTTCCCCAACGGTCCCTTATTTTTCTGAAATTTTATGTGTTCCTACATGCCCCCTTTCTATGTGTCATGGTCTCATGCACCTTTCATACTTAGGTGATAATTCCTCTAGTCAACATTACTCCACACTAGCTTCATTTCCACCCCCAGAAATGGGTACTCATACCTTATCTCTCAAGAATAAAGTTCAAGTAATCTATGAATAACTGTACATAAAGAATGAAAAAATGTATACCATACGAAAAAAAATCTGGGCTATCTTCTCCTTTGAAGGAAATAACAATTTTGGGTACTCATTCTTAATGTCTTCCTCTAACTCATTCCAATCTCCAAGTCCCTTCTTTGCCTTATCAGGG
This sequence comes from Taxus chinensis, assembly GCA_019776745.2. Classification (NCBI taxonomy): domain Eukaryota; kingdom Viridiplantae; phylum Streptophyta; class Pinopsida; order Cupressales; family Taxaceae; genus Taxus; species Taxus chinensis. Next base: position 3,002 of record JAHRHJ020001694.1, read on the forward strand.
ATGTCTCCTAGCACCCCTTCCATCTCATCAGTAGTCATATCTTCACCCTTATTTTGCAGCACCTTGATAAAATTATCTAGGCATGAAGTCATGCCTTCCATAACATCCATCCTTCATACTATTAGTTTTCATATCTCTTTTATACTTTCATTGTGAGGGTCACCGGATATAGTAAGTGCATCACACTTTTCAGTTAACGGTGCCATCCTCCTCCTCACACCTGAAAGTCTCATTTTTATTTGCTACAAGGACTTCATTTTCTTATACTAGAGTCCTTGTCTTAATGGTATGCTCTGGGTATTTGCATACCCTTAATTCCAAATCCACGCTCTTGGATTCATCTTTGATAGTTTATAGTAGAGCATCGTACTCTATTATTCTTCATGCTACATAATTATTTTCCATCTTCTTCTTCTCTACAACTTCTTGTTCTCTCCACGTAGATACCTCCATAGTCTCCTTTTTCTCCTAAGGCACACCCGATTACTTCTCAAGAAATAAATTTTACACATTGTTGTAATAAGTGTAAAGAGGAGGGGTAGTCCTTATTCGTTATTACATTGAACTATTGATATGATTCTATTATTTCCCCTCCAACATCTACTGCAAAATCCATAATTTGTTCTTTCCTTTCCTTTTCCTTCTTCTTCTTTGTAGTCAACTTTTCCACCCATGATTTAAAATTCTATTATCTTCTATCAGCACCCTTATAGTATCTGCTTTATCAACATTCTTGTGTGCAAGTTCGGCGGCCATATTATTCAAGGCATTGCTTGTCTGATCATCTGTAAACTTTGTAGGCATCACCATCTAATAATATTTGAGCCTTTTTCTTAATTTTTTCTCTTAACACATGCATATTCCTTCACATCAAACTCAAGATCATCAATATGCATTTGCATACTCTATAATAATTTCATTCTGGTGCACAAGTTTGCCACTTTAGATTCCATTAGCTCCCATCCATAAGCTCCTTAGGATCCAAAGTGATTTGGAACCTAGAGAAAATAATATTTATAGAATCATTAATGTATCTAGTAGTATGATTCTCATACATCCTCTCCTTATTTCTCCATGAGTTTCCTACCCTTATGAACTCTCACCCCCTCATACAAATCCAAGCCTCCCCCTACAACATCTGCTCCTCCATCTATAGGTTCACTAGATGGTTTTCCCTTATCTTTCTCTATCTCTTCCTCCTCATTCCCACATTTATATTCTCTCTCCTCAAATATCTATGTATAATATTTCACCTCATCCTCTTGAGGCTCTTCTGTATCCATTTCAATGATAGGTGGTTATGTTTTTGTGTGCTCACTCCCATCTTAATCCTACTTTCTCAGTACATACGCCTGTCGTCTTTTCTTCTCATGTTTAGTCTTAGTAGGAGATGTCTTAGGAGTTTCAGGATGTAAAGGGCCTACACTTATACTTGCACCTTATGGCTTTGTTCTCTTCATTACCCTCCTAAAATGTTGATCTTCAATGCCCCCATCATTTGTCCCTATCTCCTCATCACATGTATCCTCTCCTACTTCTGTCTATGTGGGAGGATTTGCCTCAAAAATTCTCTTTACTCCAAATGTAGGATAACTCCAGGAGCCATGGTCCAATCCAACACTATCTTCGTATAACTCTTCTTCTTCAAATTCTTCAGGCTCTTTATCTTGTAGTGTGCCCATTGTATGTTTCCCTTTTGGTAGTTTGGGAACCTTAAATTCATTTTAAATATACTTTCCATTGACAATTCTAGGCTTAAGGTATATGTATACCTTATCCACACCACTATCACCAACTGTTAAGATGGAATTAGTGATATTGATATCATCAGAAATCATGCACTCAATGTAGGCATACTTTCTTGGTACACATACCTTTTTTAGAATGTATGGTGCTTGCATTCCACTTTATCTACATAAAAAATTTAGCTTCTGCACATTTGCAAATTTATTCACAAACATGTGGAAGTAGCGCAATGTGAATGTATATGGTTGTTTACACCAAGGGTTCCAAGTCCCATCCTCTATCCTAAAATATTCCAATATAGAAGTTCTGGAAGAATGTAAATAACACTTATTTATCCAATACCGAAGGTAGGTCCTTGGGTATTCTCCATTCATATTAAAATGCCTCTCTCAGAAGATTATACCATAACTCTAGTCTTTTACTTATATGGTTTACTCATTAATCCCTCACATGTGTATTTTTCAAAATAGTATGTCAGAGACTTCTTCTCTTCTGGAAACTACCAAATCTTATCTTTTAGCCCATCGGACACCCCAATATCATTAAAAATGAAAGAAATAATTATGTCACCAAAATTAATTTTATCACCTTGTCTCGATTCTTAAATAATCACCTAACCAATGAAGGAAAAAACATTATATATCACTCACTCTATTATTTTCTTTGCAATGTGCATCCATCACCTATTTACTTATGTCTAATGCTCTTGATTGTTTAATTTTTTCAACAGGTGCACAATTTCTCTATTTCCATTATGTGCATGACATTTACATAGGAAAATTATGTAGAAGTTTCATCAACAACTTGATCATCCATCAGATTACTCGGGATCTCTATTCATGAGCTCCTTAACCCAGTCATTGAACCAATTAGAGGCATGGTGATACACACCTACCTCCCATCAAAATAGAAGAAGTCCTCTTGGACTCTTGAAATCAACCATTGATACATTCTTTCTAGATTTCCAAAGTAAGGGAGCTCATATAACTTTTAAATACCAACTTTTTCAAGAAAAAAATCACCAAAGTCATCGTAAATGGGCTTGTCATCATCTATGTGCATGTTTTTTTTTACTACCAAAATTTTGTCCAATTCCTCCTTCAGTCTCTTTATCCTATGGTTATTATAAATTAATTTACTATGGCGGATGCAAGACTCCTAGTCACACCCAACTAAAACCCCTTTTGGATACTACATTTCCAAAAATATGCTTTTGGGGGTATCCTCCATCTCGACTTGCACTTATTTTTTCTTCCTTCCACTTTTGGTTGCTCCAAGTGCTCGTTTTGGTGCCATTGTGATGATAAAAATGTGTTATTGCACTAGATTCAACCTCTGTAAATTAAAAATCACATGCCCTAGTTTCTCCTTGAACCCTAACTTGCATATTTTTTCCCCCACACACATTCTCTTCACTCAAACAACCCTCTCTGATGGAGCTCTAACCAACATAGTGCACAAATATTATGGTTCGATATCTATAGTAGATTGCGATATGATTTCACACTCAAATATCTCTTTGATCTTTCTTCACAACTCTAACTCTTCAAATGCAAGGTAAAAATGATATCGTAAGCCCACTTTATATAATTTTTTTGAATTTTTTTGCATTAATTACTCTCCACCTACCACCATACTCAACATTAATTTCATGTTTTTCCTTTTTCAGTAAATTTTTCTAATTTTTCTGCACCCCATTCGTAACCTTCTAGCGTGCCCCCTACTTCATGGCTATAGATCCCCTTTCACACACCTCTCCATTCACACACCTCTTTACGCTGAAGTACCTATCCACTATGCCTCATAAAATTAGTTCCCCATGTTGTTTCCTACCTCACGTGACACTACACATCCGTCCATCTATGTGTGGTCTTCAACATAAGTAATTTTCCATTTAATATCTTCAATCAGAGCACCTGTAAACCTTTTCTCTGCATGCACCAATATTCAACATAGCACCAGTCACTTTTTCTTTCCAATCCATCCCACACTAAAATTATGCATGGTCCTCTACACATGAATCAAATAGATAGTAATAAGTTATGGGTGCATATGTGCGCTTAGTACAACACAACATTGAACTAAATTGAAAAATAATAACAATGATGAAAGGAAACACATATAAAGAAAATTCATTGAAGGGAAACCTAATATAAATGGAAATACTTCCTTATTACAAAAAACAAGAAGACTTATTTATACTACGGCTTCAGGCTACTCCCATTGAAGTAACTGAGAAATAAGGTGCCATTCAGTGCCTGATTCTAATATCTCTGTTACGATAAATGGTCCCAACCAATGAACTTTCAACTTCCCAGGGTGGCACAAAAACTTTGAATCATACAACAGAACCATCTTAACCACCTCAAATTCCTTTTTCCTAATATTCCTATCATACCATGCCTTCTGTCTTGCTTTTTATATCTTCTAAATCCATTGAGTAATGATGCACTATTTATATAACTAAATCATTTTTCCTATGCCTCCACCAATTTTCCATCATCTAAACCTCCTGTGCGCATAATACACAGAGATGAAAACATAAAATCAATAAGAAATACAGCCTCAACACCAAAAACCAACTGAAATGGTGTTTCCTTACTCAACCTCTTGTACATAGTTTCTATATGCAAAAAGTATGAAAGATACCTTATCATCCTAGTCATTTCTTCTAACACCACAAATATTTATTAATGTATGTCCCAATTTCTTGTTGAAAGCTTCATCAGTCCCATTGGCTTGTGGGTTATAGGGTTTTGTCTCATTGTGTGCTTACCATAAATTGTGCCAGTAAAATTATAATGGTCTCATTCAAAAAGCGTGTGCCCCTATCACTTATAAGACTCAACTAATATCCACATCAATTAATAATGTTCTCCCATAATATTCTAGTTGATGTATTTGTGTAATTCTTTGTAGGCACTAATTCTACCCACATTTTTAGATAATTTGTATAATTTATAATGTGACGCGCACCAGTCCTATGTGTTGGGGGGGGGGGGGGGGGAATAGGACCCATAAATTCAATTTCCCATTTCTCAAGCAGTTTAGCACTTACAATAAGCCTAAATGACATCTCATCTCTAGTTCACGGCTTTCTGAGGCATTGAAAATGGTCACACGCCTTGAAATTTATTTTAGTATCTTTATAGATAGTATCCCATCATAGTCCATCCATCAAAATATTACACACAGTGGCATCTCCAGCATAATGACCTCCTGTAATCCAACCATGAGCTTCTTCCATTATTTCCTTACACTCGTGTTCTAGAACACAATGATGAAAAAATTAATCATGACCAAGTTTATACAAGTCTCCACTTATCAACTAATAGGGCACCATACGTATTGCAAGTTTCTTCTTTTCTAAAGTCTTCATCCCTTCATGTGACTATACAATGCACAAAAATACTGCAATGTCCTCTAGCTCAATGGGTGTGTGATTCAATCTTAAAATTTTTGCATCCAATATTGTGTCCTCAATTCTCTGCAAGTCCTCACCATAATTGATCCTTCAAAAATGGTCAGGTCATGTGTTACTTTTTCTTAGTTTTACCAAACATGTAAATTTAAATTCCTAAAATAGTAGTATCCACTTTTGAAAAACAGGCTTGTTGACAAAACACTTAGGTGTCATGTGATCTCTAAAGAATATAAAAGGTGTAGCCAATAAGTATTTCATGAACTTGTATAGTGCATAGATCATATACAAATCCTTGCACTTAGTATTTGTATAATTTTGTTCAGCTGGTGTCAATTTCTTACTCATAAAACAAATGGGGTGGTCCACTATTCCATCATCTAGTTGTGCCAATACTACACCAATTGACTTCTTAGAATCATCCACATGAACATGGAATGGTTTTTCCCATAAAATAAAGCACATAATAGGTGCAAAGGTCAATGATTCCTTTACTGTTTCAAATGCTCTATTGCACCTCATACTAATAATACTTTCGCTTAGCCTTTAACATATCCTCTAGGGGTGCGGTGATCTTCTCATAGCCTTTAATGAACTTCCTATAATACCTTGTATGTCTCAAGAATATGCACACTTCACTTTGATTGTCTAGTTCTTCTAAGCCTAAGATTACAACAACCTTGGCTGGGTCTACCAGTAATCCTTTGTTATAGACATTGTTCCCCAAAAAAGTGCCAAAAGGTGTTGCAAATATGAACTTTTAAATGTTCATCAAAATTCTCAATTTCCTACACCTCTCAAACATAAGCTTTAGATTCTCACAATGGTCCTTAACTAGCCCATAAATGGTCCAATCACATAAATAACCTACAAGAATCTAGAGTTAAATATGGAATACCTATATCACAATGCACCAAATACTGCAGAAAAACTCTTAGTCCATAGGGAATACGATGTTGTAAAACTTCCCCCCATTCGTAGTGAAATTTCGATTTTCTTGATCTTCTCGAGCGATACAAACACCTGTTGATATCTAGAGAAAACTTTGTAAATAGTATATTTCGTGCATGCATGCTTCAATATATCCTTAGTAAATGGTGGGGAAAAGTATCAATACACATAAAGCATTCAACCCTATAATCCACACAGATCCTGATCCTCCCCTATACTTTTAAATGTCGATAACCATGGTGACTTACCCATTCATATTCCTCAATTGTCTTAGACTAGGCTTTGATTATTTTATTATTTTCTTCTTTCAACCTTGAAGTGCAGATTAGGAATGCATCCGTAAGGCCTCTGCCTAATAAAGTGTGCACAACTCGTTTAGGTTGATTCTCATCTCCCTAAATCAGGTTACTCCTTGTAAATTCATTATATCCCCTTGGAAGAACAATATTGAATATGTACAAGTTCAATAATCTTAGCCATCGGTCCTGCTCCCACTATAGTCACCAATATGGCCTCTTTAGCTCTGAATCTATGCCCCTTCAACATTTTTATCTCTTAGTCTCATGATATGCACGTGCCCTTTGCATCTGTTATTCATCACTTCACGCATACCTTTAATTTTGTTATGTATAGTTTTTATCCTCATCATCCTCACCCTCAATCATACCTTCATTTTACCCCATTTATTTTTCGTCCCAAGCGAGGACCATCTTATGCTTCTTCATTCCTTCAAGAGCAAGGTGTTCCCTCTAAAGCCACCTCTCTTAACGTTTCTACTAGCAAGAGTTTCCTCACATTTATGCTACCTATCAAGGTAGGTGCTTATAATCTATAGTTATTCATTGACGGGTACTCATTAGAAAATACTCGAAAGTTTTAATCAGAACCTAGGTTCATCTCATTCCAATTTTTGTACCTCTTTTTAATTCTACATGCACATCCATTGCTTGCACAAATTGTTAGTTGGCATAGAAATTATGTTCCTAGAGTGATGGGTGTCATGGACTCATACCCCTCTATCCAAATCTCTCACACGTTTTGACATGTTGAAGTAGAATCCTCCCATTCATCTCAATATCTGAGAGGCAATACTTCTTAAGAACTAGTGGAAAAGGTATTCTCACCTCTTTCCATTCCTATACGTTAACCATGTGTGTACCCAACAATGAACTGTATCCTACATAGATTAATACTAGTATATTTTTCCTTCTAAGCTCCTTAATCTGTCTACTAGCTTCCTGTATGGCAAGAATACATCAAGGCTCCGTAACCAGTGTATCAGGTACCTGGTTTATGACTCAAGCATTGAATGTCCTGCGAACTTATTACACAAGTAGTCTTATTCTTGCTCTTGCCCAAACCCCCCCTTCATATGTTTATGTGCCTAGTTGTCACAATCAATATTGGTGGTATCACAAATTGACTGAACTCGTCATCTCCATCCCACTATATCAATCCTTTCCTTAGATGAGTCATTTACCTAAGGTTCCTTTGTTGAGCACACATAATTATGTTCAAGTATTCTTCACTTATGGATCCAACATATGGAGGCAACTTTGCATCTGTCAAAGGTAAATAATGCACTCCTACTTATTCTCAAAAGCTAAGGGAACCCTTGTTCAGAAATTTTGCATTAGTTGCATACACCAAGGGAACCCGAGTAGTGATGGGAAACTATCTTCCTCATCTAGCTCCAACACCTCCAGGACCAGTAACTGGCCCCTTTAGCATAATAGTAGCATATTTTAATTAATACCCCAATAGATTATCCCTAGTTATTTCGCCATGTCAACACATTTTTAGAAGTATGCAATGGTTGGTCTATCCTTTATTATTCTAAGAATCCAACATGAGCAAGTACTTTTTGTACCTATATCTCTCGCTATTACTCAAGAGTTATCCAGCGATGATCATTGAGTAATGATTTATTGTTTCATACTCATGATTCGGGGGAGGTAGATTTGCTTGAGGAATCTACCTCTCTTGCTCATGTCCTACATGCGGTAGCCTTTTTCTCTCAACCATTCTCATAACAAGGGGATATATTCTCCCGGGTGGCACATTGAACAGACTTCTTTTCATCATATATGTCCTTTTTGTGGAAGTTTAAAACTTCTGTTTCTTTTTCCATCGCATACCTATTCTTGTTCAAGCCCTAAATCTCCCCTTGTACTTCCTGATAACAGCCAGGTCGCTCTAATTAAACTATTTTGATGTTCAACATCAAAGTATTTGCATTTATACTTATTTCTTTGGTTAATAACCAAATTACTCTTTTGGGGCTCATGTTCATTTCATTGTTTGAATATACGTATTGCTAACAGGAAAAAATTAAAATTTAGTCCCTTTAGCATACAATATCCGACAGTACCATTGTATTTAATCTAGCCGACAACAACCTTGTCTTTCTTCTATGCTTCTCATGTGCTCATACAATTGGGAATTCCTTCAGACTTTTGTTTGTTTCCCACCATGAGAAATTATATTCCTTAGGGCATTGCACTGATAATGCTCAAGAGATTCACCTGTAAAGACGTACCGTCTAGGAAATCTCCTCTGCACTGCTATACCTTGCCTCTTTATCCTCCTTGAAAGCCTTTATTCCTATTAATCCCCATTTAAGTAACCCCTTCCCCAGGTTTCTCACACTCCTCCTTGTCCACTTCTCAAACTTGTCTAGCACACAATCCATCTTAACAATCTCATGGATACAATCAATTACTGTACACATAATGTATCATGAGTATGATATTTACAAATTTACAAGAAATAGATACTCTTCTGGATCGTGCACTGTAAGAGGCCTCTACTCCAAATCATGTCTAATGATAGATCTCCACAATCTAATAATCATGGCATTCATCGACTTACGAGGGATTTCTATCATTTGGTCGTCCTTAAACCTACAATCTATACACCAAATCCACTACCACATTTAATTCGATGAATTATCAGAGATATGCTCTATTTTTTTTACATTTTGCAATATGATCCTCCAAATTACTCACTCCAGTATCACACTCAACACTCTTCACAATTTGCTTCTAAATCATCGCTATGTCCAAAAAATGTCTTATGATAATAGCCACCCTTCTACCCAAAGTCACAAGCCACAAATAAACCATTGTACTGTTGAATAGGATGTTTTTATAAGAACTTTTGAATAAAAAGTTTTTAAAATGCGTATTCTATTCCTTAACGCTTTCTATAAAGACCTGTTTTACTTATCCTTCAGTGTTTGATATTTTTTGTTCACAACTGCGGATATAAACTCATTTAAATTTAACAATGTATTTGTAGAGACTATAATCTAGCCATAGTTTTCATGTGGGTCATTTTTCTATAACTAGATATACGGGCACCCTTGAGTTAGTAGAAAACTAACTCCTTTTCAACCGAGCATTTATTCCCCTAGTGGTGCAATAACAAAATCACACTTGTGTACATGCGTCCTGCACATCTTCATACCCCTATATTCTAGAAATTGAGGGACATCCTCATAATAAAATTTTTGAGGTTGATAGGGTGTAGACCGTCCACTAGATCTGAACCAACGCTACCAGTATTCCTCGATTACAAGAACCGCTTGATTCGCTTGATCCAATACCCCCGATCCTTCTCATCTCTAAAGATAGGCACTTGAACTATTGGATGTACTTCCGTGACCCCAATAGTATCATTTAAATGAACTCCCATAGTTAATGCAAAGCTTTAGTGCGTCCATATGTGGTAACTAATTCTATTTGCCCACACTCTGTCCAAATACCTGCCAGAAAAATATTTCTCTAACTAGAACTCCAATAACAATGATTGATGTCCTGCTTCCATAGATAAATACGTGTCGTAATGTACTTATGTATCTATGGGAAAATCATATAATACCTATTGCTCTAGCTACCTGCACTCAGTTCCTATCATGGTGACTTTTTAGAAGTGGACCGCCAAACGTAAAGGCTATGTCGTCTTAGGTGGGATCAGATGCATACCATGGGCTTATGATTTCCTTGACACACTATTATTTAAATTGAGAATGGCTCCCTACCATTATTAGCAAAAATGGGGGAGACCCTGATCTTTGACTCCATGTATCCTACTGAGATTCAAATCCCTTGTCAGAGATCTCTCTTCTCCTCACCCCATTCACATCTCCTCAATACCATTTTACTACTTTGTAACTTCCTATCTCACCTTCATTATCTTACGCAATTTCTTCTCTTGGACTCTCTGCTGCAAGTTGCCATCTGTCACTAACACCTACTCTTTTCCCTTTGCACGTATTAGTGAGTTTAAGCTATCTATAGGGGAACTCCTAAAATCAGCAACCACATCAAGATATTAATTTCCAAGGAATAATGTGGATGTAAGATCCTCTAGGCTTGCCAAACATTCCAAACTCTGCTTTCTGAAAAGAGTAATGTAGACACAACAGACTCCAAAGTAAACTATCACAACATGTGTCCCTGGTTTGTCCGTATCAAACAAGATCTGATTTCTTCGTCCTATGTTTAGACCCTTGATCTATTCTCGAGTTCCTCTTTGATCATACGCATACCTACCACTTATAACACTCTAATGGGAAAAAACTCAAAAATGACTCATAAATCACTGATATAGCTTATATTCCACCCACTTGCACACATTGAAATCAGGTCAATACCCTGTCTTCTCAAAACTAATCTGTTGTGTCATCACCCAATCTTCAATGGTCACAAGAGTCAAAAATATGCCATCACCAGCATGTAAAAAGCTAGCAAAAACTTAAAAACATGTCTTGATAATGGAACCAAATGTAGTCTTTATTTATTTCTCAAAACATTATGCATGCTATAACTTCATAAAAAAATTCTAAACTCTCACCCGAAGCATGAAAAGGTACCAGTCCCTCTTTTTACCACCCCCCCCCCCCCCGCTTTTTGTCATGTTGTAGCTTGCCTGCACATATATCCCATAACTGTAACAATTGCTATCATGAGCTCAATTTGGAAACAACACATTATAATAATCATATCAAATCACATAAATAAAGATCATATCACCAGACAATTACCATGCTCATGAATAAACATTCAATATCCATCGATAAACACCATCATATTACTTCACTACACAACAAGCTGAATACATAGAAAATAAGTCACACAGTCACTGCGCGCAAAACGCCTACCAACACATAACCTTGTTATAATCAAGACTCAGGTCATCGATCCCTAAAATATGAAATACATACATACATACCGACATATACTATACAATATACATTACCTATACATAAGACAACCCACCCCACACACACACACACCACACACACACACACACACCCACACACACACACACACACACACAGTAGTGGGTACTTTCCCTTCTTACCCATACCCTCCCAAAATCGATACTGCTAAAATCTCCATACCCCACTCAAAAGAGACTAAGGACGAACACAAGCTTCTCCTCACACAGATCATCTTTTAATAACACTACTTAGAAATCTTATTATTATCTCAAACGTCATGATTTCTTGAACTTCTTGTTCCAAAATCGATTTGTGTGTCCTCTAACGAGAAGTTCTCATTCCTTGTTCCAAGTCATGTTCTTCGACTCCAATCCATTCTTATCCTATGCATGGCAATGACTAAGTTCGCTAACTTTGTCTTTCCCCGTGTACCGTCTGTCACAAGTCTACACGTGCCTACGTGCCCCCTTCTACTCCCTATTATCATCGCATTCATACTTAGGTGATTTTTCCTCTAGTCAACATTAATGCAACATAGTACATGATGACATTTTCTCCACCTGAGAGATGATGTAGGGAATACAAGAAAAACAAAAAATGTGAAAATTCTCATTTATTTATGGTTTGTAAAGTCCAAGTAGGGTGTATCAAAGTATGATTGAGGGTATAAGAGAGAGAGAGTTAGGGTGGCAAGAAGGTTTTAGATTTCAATACTTTATTTCCCCCCTACAAAATTTTAATTTCAAATTTTAAGACATGTAAAGAGAAATTATGGTTTATAAAGGTGATACAGAGGTTTTTCAATGATTAAGTGGGTATTAGAAGTCTTGCATATTATAAATTTCCAGGTGATGTAAGTCTCAACAAATGAATGCTAATAAGTTGAAAAATGGCCTCCTATTGTTTAAAGGCATATGATGAGTCATAGAAATTTATTAGAGGGGATAGAAGAGGTACTAGAGATGAAATTTGAATATTGAGACAAAGAGAGTTAGTTAGACTGGATTACTTACTTGAGGATGAGAGGAATGGATGGAAGGAAATTAAAGGAATATTACTTGAATTTTGTAAGACTATAGTTATATAAACACAAGAATATTTGGTTTGGTTTTTTGGTGAAATTGTTCATAATATTGTGTGGCGAATGATGAACTTGAGAAAGTATTTTTTTATTGTATTGAATTTTCTTTTATGCACTAATTCTAATTGATTTTTTTGGTGTGAAATAAATTTGAGGACCTTTAAATGGTTTCATTCATTAAATGATTTTGTTTGATAAGAAACTCTTTTGCACTAAACTGGATGTTAAGCTTGTTTTGATTGTAAACAAGTGCAATGCAAAAATTTTGGAGTAACATTTTCAAGGAGTTATGATTGAGTACATAATTAAATCACACATTAATTAGTTTCAAGGTATCATGTGGGTACTTTGGCCATTAGGACAATAAGTAGTAACCAAACATTGTTTAAGGTATAAAGAATGAATTTACACTACCTTTTAACATAGTTTTGAGTAATTATGTGTTTGATCCAATTGAGGATCCTATTAAAGGGAGGCTTTAAGATGGTATTCCAATACAGTGTGTATTTACTAGACTGTTTTAGAAATTACTTCAGATTTATTACAATAATACTAATGCATTTGAGACTCGTTAATTTCGCTAACTATCAGGAAGAGATAACATCAAATAACTATTTTACAATCCTTCACCCCAATTCTAGAATAGGGTTTGAGAATATGTAAAACTGAGCGTAAGACAAAATTTAGAGCTGAAATCGTATATCCTTTATTTACAAGGCTTGAGTACTCCATGTTCCTAAGGACCCTATCTAGGATTGGAGAAAATAGTGATGTTTGAGGACCTTCGTGGACCAAGGTCTTAAAATTGGAATAAAACACTACACCCAACCCCCCAACTTGGATTCAAGAAGAAAATTTTCCTTAACATTGTTAAAACTCTCGAAATTTGTGACACACTCTTCTGATAGTTGTAAGTTGTACCTTCGAACCTAAAGAGGTTCTAGGAAATAGTGGATTTGAAATAATAGCTTCTGAAAGGATTCAGTACTATAACCTTTGATAGAGGTATAACTAAATGGGTATCCTAATATGTGTGTGTAGGTATTAAATCGTAGGGAATAAAAAGTTATGAGGAATAGATTGAAGGCAGGCTTTTTGGGCCCCTAAGTAACTACTTTACCTAGGCGTGAGCATTTGTGGTGCACAAAAGTGGGCAACAAGGAGGTTGTAGAATAATTCTGGTGATGTGTAAAATGAAGGCTCACACATGGGCGGATGGATTTGGACGTAGTGATTTTTTTGGACAACAGGAAAATACACCTTAGGGAGAAAATTGGAAAGACCAATACGATGTGGATAAACCACAGAGACTTACGGCTCAAGGAATGATATTATAGGTATCAATTAATTATCATGATGGATAAGGAGTCATGTTGTTAAGGATGATGGAGCATACATTATAAGACACATTGAGGAAACACATTGCGACATCTGACATACTGTAGAAATTAATCTATCTAATCAAGAATCCATGAAATAGCTTCGAGACATTATTGAAATCAACAACTCTAGATTATTTTCTATTATCATTCACTATTCAATACACTTCCATTATATAGTAGATGTAAAATAACATCCCTTACAAACAAAATTTGTCTTCATATACAACAATACACCCATATGGTTTCATCAACCTCGTCACCAATAGACTAAAACAATACTAATTGTTTTATTATCTAACTTAACCACTACTAACCACATTTACATTTATATTTTTACATTTACATAGTACAATGTCGTTCAACTAATTTACTATATACTAATTACACATGTAATTATTATTCCACCCATAAATACAAAGTGGACACTAAGATAATTTTCACATTCCCCCCCTTAGTGGCGCATGGGAAAACCTGCTGTGTACTGCAACGGCCGCTATGTGCGCTTCATGATCTGGATGTTTCAAGGACATACCAACACCTCGGATGGTTTTCCCACGTGGTTAACCAACCCCACACAACAGATGGTTTTGAAGGACAGTACCAACAACCTCTGGAAGTTTTTTCTAGAGAACTACACCCTACAATTCATGATGAATGAGTAGTATAAACAACTCTCCCACTATTCACTGTCAGGAATAACCAAGGAAATCCTACTGAAATCTTTTTGCTCATACATACATAGAAAAAGCTGACCTACGAATGGAACATTGTATCATCATGTTTCCCCTCAATGTGGAAATTTCACTGATTCAATCACGAACACTGATACGGAACTATGACAAGAGCACACACACAAGCGAAAGCAAATACCCATACAAATGTTCACCAAAACCATCTGTGCCGGCCCGTCGTTGGCGACTGGAGAGGTCGCTGATGACCTCCACCTCCGTTTTTCCTCCCCCTCCAGTAAATTCACTTAGTATAAAATTCGTCATAATTATAGTCAATTTCATTTGGTATGTGTTCATCTCTGTTTCCATTCTACATTTTTTGCTTACATCTGTAGTCCTTTTCATTCCATCTCTATCCTCCATAGATTTTTATTCATATAACATACATCTGAATTTTTATACTACATGTATGAGAATTTTAACCCATTAATTTATCTAATGGTGTATCATTTTTGGCTTGAATCTTAAATTCCAATAAAAATTAGAATGTAATTTTGAATTAACCTTTGATTCTCTTGATACTTCAAAAAAAACAAGCAATGCTCTCAATTGCGTATAGTAAAATTACCGTTTATCCTCCAACATGACTGGGTTTTTTTGAATTTCATTACCTGTAAGTCTGTATAAAGATTAGTGAGACGGAAATTTGGAGAAACAGAATTGCGAAAAAAAAGTTATAGATCATTCGAGACAGATTGAACCTGCTCTGTACAAAATGTAGAAAATTAATTGATTAATACAAGAATCATGAAATAGCTAAGAAATTATTTGAAATCACTAACTCTATATTATAATATTCTATTATATACTATTTCAATAGCATCTAATTATATAGGAGATGTATAAAATATACAATCTTAAACACATTTTGTCTTCATATACATACATTTACAGCCCATATGGTTTTCAATCGTCAACCATATAATAATAAACATACTAATTGTTTTAATTATTTACTAACTTCACATACTAACAATTTAAACATTTACGTATTATTACTTACTAGTAAATGTTACTTTTGCAACTATATTACTATAGATATAAATTACATCATGTAAATTATTATCAACATAATACAAATGGACGCAAAGATATTTTCCTAACATGATTCCTTAGTCGTGGTAAGAAGAGTCATATATTGATTCTTTACGGAATTTCAAAGGTTAATATGATTGAGTGGTTAAGAGGGAAAGATGATGAATTCTAAGAATGGATGTTTTCAAGATGAAAAAGGAGAGATAAGAAGATAGTATGTAGAAAGAAGGAACAGGCCCCTTACGAGTGATAGATAAGAATTAGTATGGTAATGTTTAATGGGAGCTCTGGGATGTAAAGAATTCAGCTAGTGTGAACTTCATATGAGTGGGAATCTTTTGATGTACTGTCTTTGCGTACCATATTTTGGATAATAATATATATGAAATTCATACTCTGAAAATCAGCTCATGTGACATGTCCTTATTCTGTGCATTTCTCCTTCTGTTTCTGATTGTGTTAAGGTTTTCTGTATGTTATTTAATGTTGTGAATCTATTTTCATTTGAGTGATCACGTTGTTCTAATGCTTGAGTGCCATTATAGCCTAGGAGTTAATGCTTACATTTGAAATTCATGAATGAT
>JAHRHJ020001695.1:0-19146 GCA_019776745.2 Taxus chinensis
TTGGGATGACAAATTTGGGATGGAAAAAGACCCCTTGATGGTTAAACCTACAGAAGAGGTTGGAGTTGGAGAACAAGTGGTGGTTTAAGATGATTTTGTGGCAGCAAAAGAAGAGCCAAAACGAGAAGACAGATCAGCAGTCAGTTAATCAGAAAGTAGGTCCATGTGGCACTCATGTGAAGGGAATGATGCTTCAATTCAAGGCCACAAATTTCAGCCATAATGGAGAAAGCTCAAAGAAGATCTTGCAGTACCAACTGGTCCTCTAGAGCAGCAGATTGAAGAGTTTTGACTTGACAAACTTCATGCTAGAGGAAGGATTCTATCAAGAGCAGGATGCTTCAAGTAGTAGAAAAGGGAGAAGTGCTCCAGGAATCCAAAAGAAGACGAGCAAATTCTAGTTGTGGAGGATGAAAAATTACAGATCCAAGGGCTTTGGCACAAAGCAAAGCTAGGGAGAACTTCAGTTCTTTTTTCTAATTCATCTCTCCCGAGTTCTAGTGCTGAGAGGTGTTTGATCTCTTCAAACTGAATGTTGGGAGGGTGGAAAAGAAACCATGTGGTCAAGTTTTATATTAAAATTAAAGATAAAGAAGACACATGGAGGAAGTGGATCCATTTGCAGTAGGACCAAGAATGAGGGCGTTTTGATCTGTCAGATTTGGAGGACTTGTTTTGATGGAGAAGAAGCCGGTTGAGTTCCACCATTCTCTCTTTTCATTCACCACATTTCAAACACTGGAGTTTACTGTCATGAAGGAGAACATTCATTTGCAGTAGCCTGCATCTTATAGCAGCTCTTGGAACCAATATTGAGATTTTAAATCTTTCCTGTTCTTATTGGAGGAGAGAAAGGACAGAGGAATTTTTGCCATTTCTTCCACACCATCCATTCAGAAGGGTCTACAAGAGACCAATTTTTGGCGTTGAAAAATCAGAACTATGGGCATATCAAATGGATATACCTTGCCCAATAAGGTATTTGACTTCATGGAGTCAAAGGAGAAGTCACAACAGCATTGCTTGCTTCTAAGAATTGAGGATGAGCTACAAAGTACCAAGGATCAGTGTCAGACCTCTTCATCCAAATGTGAGCAACTAAAAGAGGTCTTGGATCACCTTCAGTTGATACATTGATGATTTGGCGGGAGACTAGTTCTTGTTGATTTCTAATCATCCTAACAGCATGATCAGCTCCAAAATCAATACATGGCTGCACTTTTGAGAAAGGGAAGTATTCTCACAACCAATTGCAGGGTGTGTTATTGCCTTTTATTCAGTTAGAGTAGAGTAGGTAGGTTTACTTTTAGTTAAGAAGTGCTTGTGCACACTCTGCATGTCAATGTGGAGCATGTATGATTTTTAGTTCTGTACTAGTTTTGTGGTGCTGGTTTTTTCTCTTGAACAGTTCCATGTTCCGTGGCATTTGGTGAGAACAACTCCTTGCAGGGAGTTTCCAAGTGGCTCAGAGAGGAGGTTTCAAAGATCAGAAGATTTTGCAGGTTACAAAAATCATTGACTCCATTGCCCAAGGGTTACTACAGCGCTGGCCGTTCTTTTCATTTGGCAGGTGATAACCACGTTGAGCGGAAAAATTGTGATCCAAAATTCACCCCTTAAGTATTGTGATAGCATGCATCAAATTATTACTCCCGAGAAAGTTGATTGATTCAGGCCCAAATCATGTTTTTTGGGGTCCCTCGGCCTTTTCAACTGTTCCAATCCAAGAAGGAATCCCAACAGGTGATAAAATGGAAGAAATGGCAAAAATAAGGTTGCAGGGACTGGTTAAGGCATTTCAGGTTGAAGGCGTTGGGTCGCCTGAGGTTCGTTGTACCAAGCTTGGGGGCCGAAAAAATGAAGAAAATCGGCTAAGTCCTAGTCCAAGCGGTCTGCGGGATAGTTGAGACATCGAGACGCGTGGGATGCGAAAAGCCGAATTGGCCAAAAGAGGGAAAAAATTACCTGATTCTTATTTCATGCAGTCTGGGGCATCCAGGCCAAAAGTACACACAGGATGCGGATTGGCCAGTTTGGCACAAGTCGGTCCATTTCGGGCGGTTCAGAGATATTTTTCCCAGACGATCTGGGACATCCGGACCAAAAGTACGTGGAGGATGCGAACCGGCTGATTCGGCCGAAACAGGGGACTTTCGTCTACGATATTTGGGCCAAAAGTACATGTGGGATGCAAAAAGGTGAAAAGGCCGCAAACAAGAACAAGGAAGTGCCAATCGGCTGATGCGGGAGAATGTGTCCTAGGAAGTGGCGGAAAAAGAGGACTTAGAAAATTTTCCAGGTTTCGGTCAAAGTTTTCAAAGGTAAAAGTTTTGACCTGCTGCCCCACCATCGAATGAAACATTGCACTTGTCATCCAAGCGGCGGGAGCATGGGGGCGAATGGGAAATTTTCCCAAGAGAAAAATTGCCAAATTTTCGAAGGGCAAAGTGCGCCCCTCAGGGCACGAGCCAATAAAAATAGTGCCACGGTCAAGTGAAAAAAATTAATAGGAAGGGCCCGAAGAAATTTCAAAGGATGAAGCCACGACGAATAGAGCTAGGACACATTTCATCCAAGTGGCAGAGCGCGGAAAAAATTACAAATATTGTCCCGCCGATCTATTTTGGGCCTGTTTTTGGCTCTAAATCTCGAATCGCCAAACTTTCGATCAAAGCTCGATTTTCAGTTCTTTATATCAATGAAAGATGGTGAAATCATCTACACGATTTAGGGTAAATATTGAATTTTGGTTCAGTTTGGAGGATAAATAAGAACATCTCTGGCAGTTGTAATGGCAGAGAAAATGACGTTTCAAAACCAGCTTTAAATGCAAACAATTCGCCACTTCTCCCCTACCACCCAATGAGATGAATTAAAGTAAAACATAGAAGTGGTTTGGGGTAGATTGGATTGCCTCTCTCTTCCTTCTCATTTTCTATAATTGGAGAGTTGGATCATGTAAAGAGGTAGTTTTGTAGCAGAGCTCTAACCAAAATTTCTTTGTGAAGTAGATGTGTTAAAGGCCTTTTTTGGACTATTTGCATGGTGATCCAGGCCCTTATCTTGGAAATATGAATTGTCCATATCATGAAGCAATAAATATACGTTGTGGAAATCTTCCCGGGCTGTGTTTTCTTGAATTCTCTTGCCCCTTCAACATTGATTACAAGAATATGGGTTATTATTATGTCATGCAGGGATCCATTTCATGTGTATGTTTAAATATTGTGTGAATGTGTTTGCTGATATGGAGAGCTGTCATCACCTCTTCTAAGTGTGCACGTTGAATTTGTATTTCACCATTGAAGACTATTCTCACCCCCCTTCCTTTTTGGTTATCTTGCTTAGTGTAGGCTTAATTTTATGCCTTTTCTCTCCTTGGTCTCTTGGAAATTTAGATGACTAGTTATTTTCCCCTGCAGTAGATTAGATGTGGCCACGTAGTTAGGAGCAAGAAACTAAATTCTCGGAGGTTCATCTCAAGTAGCAAGTCCCACAAACTTGGGAGAGAGTAACCATGTTATACCAATCACACCGTGAGTTTCAAGTATACACACTTGTATAAACAGAGGGTTGCCTGTGATTCGGTGGGTGTAACAGTGCCCAAAAGTGGAGCCCCAAAGAAGCACGAGTGTCTTCACAGGTCTAGGCCGACAAAAACGTGCACCAGGACACTTGAAAAGTCTAAGTATGCGGAAGATCCAGTGGAAACCTACACCTGTCTCCTTGGCACAACTCAAAGGTAAGACCTAGAGGAGGGACCTCAAAGAGTTGAAGGATATCCATGTGGGATATGGTCTAACAAAGTTTCAACAACCGTTCGAATTCTGAGCACGAGAAAGATTGCGGGAAACCTCCACATGTCTTTTAGCGCTCTTTCAAAATTAAAATTTAGGGGCTGTCCCAAACGCGTGCAAAACCTCCACGTGTCCCAAGACCAAATAAAGTCACTTTAATTTCTGAAAAGTATCAGTATAAAAAGGAAGCCAAAAGAACCTCCATGTGTCTCCGGTTGCAACTCCAAAGGAAGGACCTAGAGAGATCCTACATGGAGTGCATGCCCTCCACATTGAAAAGATCTAAGTTGAAGCGGGACTGGGGGTGCTATTCACATTTTTGGAGTTTTCAATGATGACTCAAACATTGTGACATTATTGGTCCCCAACAGAATCATGACTTATTTTAAAAGTGATCCTTTTAAACAAAAGGCTAAAAATCGTGAAAATGCTCAAATGATCTGCCCTCTCCGCCTTTGGAATTTTCAAACCACCATGTGTCCTTTTGAGGGCCTTAGGCATTCCTTTTATAGTTCATTACTTTCACCATAATGCCTCCAAAAACAAATAGGCCACTTCCCACAACGGGCCTATTATGACACATGTACATTCTTCCGAGGTCAAAGTAAGAAAATTATCTTGATGCTTCACGTTGTTGAATAGACCATTAGAAACTATCAGGGGCACGTGACCAATTTGGCATTTTTTACAAGTGTAAAAAAGTGACAAGTTCAATTTACTACCTGTCATGCCAGTCAGTTAAAAAGACCACGATCACGCATGTTGGGGACATGATTTATAAAGGGACACAATCATGGAAGATGCCCAACAAAAAAATGTTTCCCCACAGAGATAAGACTATCATAAAAACCAAGATCAATGTGATCCATGACCAGGAAAATGAATAAAAATGGAAACAAATGAAGGATATAAATATTTCATGCATCAAACAGGAGACAAAAGAATACTTCAAACTGCAGACTAAGAAAGGTATACCAAATAGGGAGAGAGTAAATTAAGCACCAACATGGCTCCGACTCAAGGATGGGCACTCCCGTGGAGTTCGAAAGAACAAAAGACCATGTGCCAAAAACCACATTCGGAACAGAGTTCAAGAAAAAGCTCACGAGGAGAAAAAAATAATAAACAATCCTCTTAAGACGAACCCAAAAACAACAAAAACCGGTTGCCTAGGATACAACAAAGAAAAACAAAAAAATGAATAAATGAAAAAGAAATAAAATACTGTACACTGTACAATGATGCATGTCTTGATTATAAGAAATCAATCAAGGAAATGTTTCAAGTGCTTTCCATTAACAGGAAACTCAAGTAATTCCCCATCTAAGTCTTTTAAGAAAAATGTGTGCTCTCCAATCCGAATATCAATAGAATAAGGGCCCATCCATAATGCATCAAAATTTCCATTTGTTCCCTTATCCTCATGTCTGCTATCCCACAATAGCACAAGATCTCCCACACTGAAAACTCTTGGAGTTACCTTTTTATCAAATAATTTCTTCAATTTATCCCTGAACTTCACATGTCTTTGGTGGGATTCTCTTCTCTCTTCATATAATTAAACAATTTGATTAATACAAGCATCATAGGGACTGGCCTCCTAGTCCTCCAATTGTTGGATAAATTAGTAAGAAGATAATTGCATATGAATGGAAATTAGAGCTTGAGTTCCATAGACCAGCTCAAATGGAATTTTTCTAGTAGCTCTTTTTCCAACACAAAGGTGGAATCCTGTTGTCATCATCATTAAATAAATTAAATATTTGAATATTCTTGAGTTTCATCTAGTTGAATTTCTTGTGCCTCATGAAGAAATATTAGGATTCATGGTTATATAAATTGATGAGAAGGATTGTCCATCAAAATTGAAGATCACAAAGAGAAATGGTACTAGCATTAGTAGAAGAAGAAATCAAGGACAATGAAAATACATCATTAGAAGAAACCAAGACAAATTAAATGATAGAAATCAAATTTATTCAAGAGGAAGAGAAAGAAGAGGTGGTTTAATTAAAAGAGGAAGAGGTAGAGGCATATTTAATAGGATAAATATTAAATCTTATTATTTTCATGGGTATGGTAACTTTGAATGGGAATGTAGAATAAAATCAAAATAAGAAGGAAGAGGTGATTATTATGCTAATGAGGATGATGAATATTATCCATGTAATTTTTTTATTTCATATGATAATGGTAAAATCAGTCCTAAAGAGGTTTAGTACTTAGATTCAGGTTATTCCAATGACAATGACAAGGAATAATATCTTATTTAATACGTTAGATATAAGTTTCAAGACCAAGATCAATCTTGGTGATGGAAAATATTTGGAGGTTGCAACAAAAGGAACTACGAAGGTGAGGGTTAAAGAAGGTAATAAACATGTTAATGATATTTATTATACTCCAAAGTTAAATTTGATAATTTGTTGAGTGTTGGACAATTATGTGTAAAGAACTATAAGATGGGTTTTTGATGATAAATAGTATGTAATATATGATAATAATAAAGGAAATAAGGTTTTTACAGTTGTACATATGTCTAAGAATAGGATGTTCACATTGAAGTTTAGAGAACATAAAAATAGCCTTGACAATATGGCATATGAAGATAAGAGTTGGTTATGGCATCTTAGATATGGACATTTAGATATTTAATGTTTGAATTTACTAACATCACTATTTTTTTATTAATGGTGAAAAGGGGTTAAGGGGGTCCTACCCCGTAGAAAGGGAGGAGAAAAGTATAAAATAATGAAGACCAAATAAAGATTCCTCTACCAACGGAAAAAAAGTATACCAACAACAACATCAAGAAAAACTAACAGCAATAACATAAAAAATAGCAAATATCTCAAGCTTTTAATCCCTCCCTTTGGATCTTAACTGTATCTTGAGGGGAGAGATAGCCACTTTCTTCTTCTTTCTCACAATATTCCAATCCTTAGTTGTATTTGGATTTTAATTTTCATTATGGATTGGAATCAAAACTTTGATTTGTTCCTTGATATTTTGGGACCCAGTAAAAGCATCCTCCTTTTTTGGATTAGCCAAAATCTTAGGTTCATAACCTGAGTCACCATCTGAAGGATCATTCAAAACCAAGTGTCTATGATTAAAATTATTCCATCATGATCTTCTTCCTTTATCATGTTTTCAAAAATTTGAAGCTAGATGGCCAAGAGAAAATCAATTTCACACCTAAAGGGAAACCCTTCATAGTCCAGTTTTGTAACCAAGTTCAATCCTCAAATTTGAGTTCAATAGTGGCAGGGAAATTAATAGAAGTATCCATATCAACCAAGATTCTAGCATACATTGTGTTCTTAAAATCATCAGTTTTTGGGTCAATAGATAAACATTTCCCTAAAGTATTTCCAATAGAGGTTAAACAAATTTCTAAGCAAAATTAGAGAGGTAGATACAGAAGAGGAATCCACTCCAGTTTAACATGGAAGGTATCCGAGACGGGGTTAAATAAAGGAAACCATGGTTTCATCAGAAGAATATGGGATTCAAAATCCCAGACTTTCCCAAAAAATTAGATCCTAGACTAACATCACTATAATTAGTATATGGTTTTCAAATTTTTGAAGAGAAAAAACATGTTTTGAATTTTGTGCTAAAAAAACATATAATAAAAAAGTTTCCAAAAGGAAACACATAAAGAGCTCAATATCCACTATAGTTAGCTCACACTATTATTTTTTTATCCTATATAAACAATTTCTTTTGGTAAGTCGTCATATTTCCTTACATTTATTGATAATTATTTACAAAAAAAAATCGGTTAATTTTTTTAATCATAAAAGTTAAATTATTGATACATTTAAGAGGTTTAAAGCCCTTGTAGAGAATGAAATTTGTTTAACAATAAATTTCTTAAGGAATAATCTTGGAGATGAATTTTTCTCATATATTTTATGAAATATTGTTTTTTAATGACATCAAAAGGTAGCTCACAATTGTTTACACTCACCAACAAAATGGTGTAGCTAAAAGCATGAATCATATAGTGGTTTAAATGAAATGATGCATGTTACAAACAAAGGGATTTAACAACTCTTTTTGGAGTGATGCATTTTACAACAATATATATTCTTAACCAGATTCCCACTAGTGCACTTAATAGGATGAATTTGTATGGAATATGGTATGAAACTAATCTTTATCTAAATTATTTAGAAATTTTTGATTGTTTATCTCATGGTCATGTACTAGATCAAAAAATAAATAATTTGGATCTAAAGAGTGAGTCTTGTATAATGTTTTGGTAGACTGAATGAAGAAAATCATATAGAATTTATTATCCTATCACTAACAAAATTATTGTGTTAAGAGATGTTATTTTGTATTAAGGGGGAGTGTATGGTAATGAAAACAAAAATTTCATATTTAAAAGTATAAATCTTTTTGTAATTACGATATTGTTGATGAAGAACTCACTAGTGTTTTAATTCCAAGTCCAAAAATTCCACCCAGCATCCCCTCATCTAATTCTTGTATTCCAATTGTATGTATTGCTTCAATTTAATGTTATTCAGGGTATGAATCCTAGATTCCTAAGTACAATTTATCAAAGTATAATGAATCAAAAATATGAAGAATATCCAATAATTGAGATGATAAATTATTTTTTATTCACACAAGATGATTTTGAGCCCTCATGTTTTGAAGATTAGTGTATTAATGATGTTTGGCATAGAAATGAAAGCAGAAATTGGTTCCATTCATAGGAATGGTACATGGGAGATTAAAAATTCTTCCACATGACAATAGTGTATTGGTACTAAATTGGTCTACAAAAATAAGTATAATAGTGATGATAGTGTTGAAAGATGCAAGATGTGTTTAGGTTCATAAGACTTTACTCAAAGGTATGGCATAGATTTTGAAGAGGACTTTGCACTAGTGGCAAGACAAGAGACCATTAGAATGATGATTTCATTAGTATCTCAAAATAATTGTAGCATACACCACATTCATCTGAAAAATCCCTTCTTCAATGGGTACTTAGAAGAAGAAGTCTATTTATAGTAGCCACAAGGTTTTGAAGTGCAAGGTAAATAAAATCAACTCTAAAAGTTGAAGAAGGATTTGTATGGCCTCAAGTAAGCACCAAAAGCATAGTATGCCCAAATTGATGGATATTTTTAGCAAAATGGGTTCAAGAGAAGAAAATTTGATCCTTCTCTTTACTACAAGTAAAAAGGTAATGATATTCTCTTAGTAAGTTTGTATGTTGATGATTTTTTATATATAGGTAGTATTTCTAAGATGAGGTGTTACTGCTCAATTCGATCTTGCCCCATTTTTCCTTGAAGTTATTTAGTTTGCGGGCTCTGTCGTATTTTCTATCTCCCTGTGTTGATGCGTGAAAGCTCTATCCTTCATTTGGTTACCATGATCAATCCATTCCATTGGTCGAGGATTATTTTAAATCCAATTTTTTTTTCCATTCCTCTATCTATGTGAAAGAATTTGTAACTTGGGTGTAAAATCAGGTTTTTTCCCTTCCTTCCATTTTTCCAAAGTTACATTTTTTTTCCCTGTTAATATTTGTCCCAATACTTGTGGAAAAGTGGTCCTTTCTGATATGATGCAGCTTGATGGATCACATTTGGGCCTTAAATCATTTCCAAATTCTCTATCTTGAAAGAAAGATTCATTTTCGGGAGAAAATAGTGATTTCCTTGTATTTTATTGTTTGACAGGTTGTTTTACCCATCAAATTTATATCTTAGCATCTATGTAAACATGGCCCTTTCTGATTAGACACGGCTTGGTGGGGCACTTTGAAAATCTAAAACCCGATTCAACTCAAGTTTTGTCCACGTGGAGGGCCAGCATTCATTTAAGGATCCTCCTTAGGGTCCCACCTTAACAGTTGCGCCAAGGGGACATGTCATAAGCCCATGCATGTTCAGTGTCTCCATTTTTGGGCACCATCTCCAAATTGTACCAGGGTGACACGTGGAGGATTCCGTCAGCTCCTCTCTATACTTAAACTTTTCAAAGAAATTTTTGAAGGCTTGGGACATGTGGAGGGCCCACACCTATTTGGGGACCTACCCCCTTACTTTACTCTTGAAGAAGCACTGAAGGGACACTTGGAATTTTTGGCTCACTCTGCCCTTGCTTGGACTTTTCCACAACCAAGGAAAACTGTCTCGAACCCTAGACACATGGCACCTTCCACTAGTCCTTAAAATTTTTCAACAACTCTATCGGACTGAGACACATGGTGAGCACGCACTTGTTTGGGGTCTCCACTTTTGGGACCAATTTAAAGGTGCGCTAAGGAGACACGTGGAGGCTTCCACTGGCTCCTTTTTACACCAAGTCTTTACAAAGGCCAAAAGGTGTTTTTCTTGGGCCTAGGGTACGTGGAAGGCTCACGCTTGTTTGGGACTTTCCTCTATGCTTCTCATTTACAATTACAACAAGGAAACACATGGATGGCTATGATATAAAGTGGAAAAGGGGAATAATCAATTTTTGACTGTGCATTTCAATTATTTTTCCATAATTTTTGCTCCGAGACTCTTAAAGACACCAATACGTATTGTTTTTCATCATTATTTGATGAAATTTCTTATCATCTCTATCTGTAAGGTGCCATTGAATGTATTTGAAACTTAAATTATGAGGCCAAGGTTTGTTGAGGTCGATATTTTGAAGTGGGAATTACTCAGGCACTTGTAAAAATGGGAATTACCAGAGGAAATGGATGCAGAGTAGAATTATAGAGGAAAGAGAGGGAAAAATGATGAAATAATGAAAGTGCAGGGGTAAAAAGATGAAAAAGGCATTTCCTCGAGAGAAAAAATGGATGACCTATCAAATCCAGCTATGCAAAGGCTCTGAAAAATGATTAAAAAGGATATTTCTCACATGACAAAATCAGGATGATTAAAAGGATTGCCAAAAATGTTGTGGCATGACATCCTAGTCATTAATCGAGGACCCAAGAAACGTGATCAGTTCATAATAGGTCCACCTGGTAGATTTCGGGTCTGAATATATTAAATGTCATTTTCTGAAGAAATTTTTAAAAAAGCAAAGGTCCCTCGAATATTATTTATTTTTTGGGGGAAAATTGAGTCAGTAAAATATATAAATGCAATCAGAATACTCTTGCAAAGGGTTGGGAGGTTGAATTCTTAAGAGAAAAATTTGAGAAATCTGTCTTCATGAGAGACCAAGTTGAGATAACTTGTTATTTTCTTCTGTGTTAGATTTTATATCATGTCAAGTTCGTTGCCGATGTTTAGCCACTGGCGAGTATTGAGATTTCTCTGGAAGATTTCCCCTTATGATGAATCTAAGCAATTTTGAAATTAATTTGTGTCCAATCTCTAGTAATTTGTGTCTTCTTTGTTTCAGAATGTATGAAATAGTTTCTTTCATTCATATTACAATCTTACATTGAAATCTTTGTTAAATCACACAAGATTGCATCCCTATGGTACTTTAATGGTATTTTCATTTTCATTTCAAGAAGAACCTTCATCTTGGATGAGATAAATAAATTTAAAATCAATTCACTATCATTTTTTGATAAAGATTGTCTGTAAGTCTTTGGGTGTACCTTAGGCATGGTTGATCAGAGACTTTGGTGTTTAATTGAGTGTTTCAATTAGAGCCTTCATGTTAGAGACTAAAATATTATGTGAAAACATGTTGATCTGGGCCTCCATTGAATCACACCTTCTTGTTAAAGGAAAGTCTTAATTTTTCTTAAGTTTTCTTTTGTTGAGGTTTTCATTTTTATGAAGTACCCTTCAAAGATATACTATAATCAACTTTATCTTACTTCATATCCCACCAAATGATTCAAAAACCATGAATCCACCCTCGGCTACCCTTGTTTTCCCTTTGTATCAATGAAGGAACAAAATCTACTTACTAAATATGTAGAACAATCAGAATTTTTAAATGTCTTCAATAACCTTAGCCTTGTGTTGAAAGTATCTCTATAGTTTAGAAGTGACAACTCTTAAGAGTTTAAATCATGGATTATTGACCATATTTTCCTGAGATTTTCTTCATAGAATTTGTATAAAACAAGGATATCTCCATATCCTTCATCAAACAGAGGTTACACTAAGGGTCCTCTCACCTTGGTCGAAGAGGAATGGCCTAAATTAATGAGGACAGATCAAATCCTCTTAAAGGTGCAATCCATCTCTCCACAAATCTGAGTGACAAAGGGCTAGTCAGATTTCATCCTTGGATACAAAATAACACAAATTCTGATCTATCTGTCTCTAAGCTCTATGCCCGATATGTGTTGCTTCTTGGGTTGAAAGGGAGGACAAATTTGGATACCAACAGGATCAACATCCAACTGAGATCAACCAGAGAAGTTCCCAAATATACCTCAGATGATTCACCCAGTTCCTCCAATGCTTGTGTTATTTATGATTCTGCAATAATGGGAGGAACCTCTATATTATTAACACTTTTCCCTGAGTAATATTTTCTTCCTTAAATCCCAAATATTTGAATGCCCTTTTCCTATGCTCAGGGATCTTGAGTAATTCAACAATGAGAACAATGAATTTTATCTGACTCAAGATTTGGGCTATGTCACAAGGAACATATTTTTGTATGGTAGTATTAGGAGGGAGATTCACCACTTTCTTTGATAGTATAGGAGTTTTCAGACTTTGGGCATGTAAGTGCACCAAGTTGGGGGACAATTAAGCAGACATCAAATCCTGAATTTTACATTAAAAATAGAAAAACATCAAATTTAGTCTTCCATGGACTTGAACCATGCCAAAAAGTTAGGACTGTTAGCTTTGTAGAAATACTGATTTTAAAGTGAATAGAATAGGATAAATATCATTTTATAATTTTTTAATAATAGTAGGTATTTAAGACACTTTTTCCAGTGAATGTTTATGTCTACGTTTAAGAATGCAAATTTTGTTTCACTTATCAGAATGTGATAAAACTTATACCATCCCAACCGTGGTGAAATTATATACATGTTCAAAAAAAATTTATTTGATTTGAATATTTTTTGATGAAGTTATGGTGGGCAAACGGAAAGTGCTCTGTTGTCTTTATGTTTTCATACCACTTTCATGGAAAAAATCATAAACAATAAAATATTTCTCAAAAAAATACAAACTAAAATTCATCCCAAGATAGATAGTGGCATCTAACTTCTCACCAAAGGAGAAAAATATATATCAATTTTTGGTCATCCAAATCATGGGCAAACGGACTATAATCTTATAGACGTTTTTTAAAATAAATACCAAGTCATTGAATTTTGAGAGTTTAATATAGATAATCTTGTCCATTTTGAAAAAAAATTAGTATTTTAGAAACTAGATTCTGGATGCTAAGATTCATATCAATATAAGTTTTTCTAATTTTGAGTGTATGTATTGATAATAATCCCTACAAGTTGATATTATGTTGTTATTTGCAATATGACGTCCACTTATGACCCCTTTTTGTCCCCCAACTTGCTGCACTTACCCGACTCGTGGGATTACCTTCCTACTACCTAAAATATCAGTTTCCTCGAAGTATCCACTGGGCATGGAGTTATAAATGATATCCTCATACTGATCTTGCACATGAAATTTGCTCCTCAAAGCTTGTGACCTATTGATCCTCAATGTGCTATGCTACCCATACTCTTAGTTTTCATAAGAAATTCTTTAAAATGAGGCTTGTGAGAGTAGAAAATTTTCTTGACCTTGAGTTTTAACCTTTTCTTGAAATGAACTATACCGAAACCTAATTTTAGTATTCTATGTATTTATGATTCCGTTGAAATCAACATGCTATGCACCATATCAATTATAGAAATTCTTCGTTTTTAGGAACATTCAATACCTGGTGGGCACATTGAACTGTATAGTGATCAACAATTCTTAGGAGACTTAAAAACCTCATGTTAAAGGCACTTAGGACCCTGATTTAAACCTATACTACAGGGCTCTCAATCATGCATACGGATCATTAGATGGAATTAAAATTCTAGGGTAATATTCCTACAAGCTTCTGAAACCTTTCCTTTTCAGTAGCAATGTTTGAGATAGAATCACCATATCACACGGACTTGGGAACATTGGCCTTCTCCATCTAGTAGCAACCCTGAAAATTGGAAGGCATCAAGTTACAAATTTACATCTCCATGGTTGAGGCTGTATATTATCTTGACCAAATAACAGCACCCTTATGTCCTCGGTCATCAAGTACATATACTTGAGATCACCTCTGTGATTGGATTTCCATGGGTATTATCTCCTAATCTTGTGGGACTTATGCTGACCTTGAGGATTTAGACCTCCAGAGCAAGTTGGTTCTTGCTCCGAAACTAGTTTACCACAATCTATCTCTAATTGCAGGAAACAACTAACTGTTCCTAATCTAACCTCTTCCAAGGGATCCAAGGAGAGAGAAATCATAAAAAAAATGAAATCCTACACTAAAGCGGTGATACACCTTATCTCTTAGGAGGGCTGTCCAGAGTAGTCTTCCAATGTGTGATTCTAAAATAGTAAGGCCATGGTGAAATGCATACCTTAGAAGTTCCTGGAGATAATAGTCTCTCCAGAAATCTAGAAACCTGCTTACTCACGACAAGCATTGGAATACATGACACAATCACTAATGAGTCCTTGCAAGAGCATTAAAAATAGACCTATTCAATATTTTATAATGAAGGTTGAAAGGGCAAGAAGAGTGCAAACAAACAAAGCAAGGGAAGATGCATTCAAAAATTCTTGTATTTATTTTTCTTCATGATATGGACAGTTCAATCTATTATAAGATCAAGGCCCTGGGATCTGACTTATCCCCATAGGAGTCCATATACAAGGACCTTTCAGCATCATTGGCTTCACAAAGCAATCTATTGACATTAGCTTTGGCAACAGACTTGTACTAGTCTCTTTTACAATGAGCCTAACACTCCAATTTATAGAATAATGAGACTTGAGAGAGACGAAGGGGAAAATGGAAATCCTAAAATCTGTCCTTCAACCACTTGTACAGAGGGAATTAAATGGTGGTTACTAATGATTGCATTATGTTACTTGACATTTTTGAAAGGCTCCCCATACTTTCTGACATCTTGCTGGCAGCGTATTGAGAAGATATCGATGACAATGCCACCGAAATCTGCAGGTCCAAAAGTGTTACCAACATAAAACATTGTCTAGGTGGAGGTTCGGCCATATTGCCTTGAGGCAGCGATCTCTATCTATGAGATCATCAAATGATAGGGATTTTCTTGAGGGTTCTTTAGATCGTGCATAGGAGTATAGATTTACAAACAGATATTCTCTAGTGGCTCAGTTAATTTGAAAACCCTATCAATTTTGTTGAAGAAATGCAGGGGATTTATGGACTTCTGAGTGCGAGAAGCTATTTTAGGGTCAAATGTCATGGCATTTTCTATCAATTTGACAGAGAATGAGCATTAATTGATATAAATGCACAGGACTTCGTGCTCAAATTCCACTTGAATTTCATATGGTAATATTCAACCATAGATTTGGAGCACGGAGTCAAAATTGATATGGCTGATTTTTTGAAGTTCTGGGAGGTTCCACATTGAATTTTCTCCTTACTTGTCTTCTATTTCTGACAAAATCAAGTTCGCTAGTTCTAGAAATAAATTTGTCCCAGATAAAAATATCTACAGTCACTTGAAATTCGGTCTTCCCTCCATCTGTCCCTATAACAGTGAACCATTGGACTTGATATAGGATGAGGGATTGTTGATCATCAAGCATTTCAATTCCACAACGTATGGATTCGCTTTTGCTAGATGATTTTCACCTTAGTTTTGCAGATGCACTATAAGTCCCGACTGTCCCAGACACATTTCTTTGCATCACCCGCTTAATGTACTGACTTGTGGCTTAACAGATTCCAATTTTCGTGTACCCATGCATTTATCAATATTGATTCAAATTTAGTCCCATGGACCGTGTGGGAGAAATGGAACTATTCCACTTTTTTTTATTTGTGACTGCTTGCGGCCAAATCTTCGGCAAATATCGCGTCCAGCGTTGATACTTTTGTCCCTAACTGAACTTGTGCGGTTTGGGACAATGCAAGAAAGCTGATTTAGCCAGGATTCCTTTGTCTACACATTTGGCTCCAATATTCCTCGAGAATGGAAGCCACTTTGGTGTTATTGCCACATCCAAATAGGCCCCGGTGTTCCCACAATCCTCTCTAATTAAAACAAGCCTCAACGACTGGCACCATTTTTAGATGTTTTTGTCACACAAATAGGTCTCAATGTTCAAAAAAATACTTGGTAATTCAAATTTTCCTTGGATGGGGGATGTTAGAGACTTTGCCAAGGGGACCCCCAAAAAATGATTTTGGGCCTTGTGATCAAATAATTACTTGCTCAATGGTGACTAAATAATTTGATGTATGCTGCATCAAATAGGTCCCGATCTTGAGGGGTGAATTTTGGATAACAGTGACCATGTAGGGGCCACTCCAAATGGTATCAAATTTGGAATGCCTTCCAAGTTTTTCCCGATCTACATCCCACTTTAGAACTAAGTCACTTTACTAAAAGGTCCTTGCTATTTTTTTCTTATCAAAAGTACTTATGATCATGGTTTGATCCTTTTCCATGGTTTGTATGGAATTTCTTCTTACTTCTTCCAATTCCATCAATTTTGTATAACTAGCATCCATAGGATCAAATTTAGACAATTCCAGCTATTTCATGAGTTCCAATGTCAGCAACTTGAGTGATATAGGCAACGCTACCTCTTTACCGTAGAATAGCTTACAGGGAGAGTTTCATGTTGACACCTTTGGTGTGATCCTGTCAGCCCATAAGGATGAATTTATCTTGGTATGCCATGTCCATTGATCTTCGTCTAGATTCCTCTTGATAATTCTTAGCAAATTCATGTTCATGTTCATGTAGGATTCATCGTTGAGAAATATTTGGCGGGAACGTAAGCAAGATAAATTTATTGTATACCAGATCTTTGAGAAGCCTTTACAATATTGGAAAAATCACTGGACACCACCTGCTTCAAAAAAGCAAAAATATTCCTGTAATCAGAAGGTGTGTATCAGAGCAGTCTAGAGATACCTGGTTTCATACACTCTTTCAAGACGCAACACAAAGGTCGCGTAAGGATCAATTAAATTGAAAGTCCCTAATTCATTGTGCCTAAGACACACTCATAGACTTACAAAAAATATTTATCTACATAGTGAAAGTAAAGTATTTGAATTGTTTATTTCAGTACCAGCGAAAGTTCTTCTTATAATGAAATTCCTAAATCCAAAATACTAAACACATGATGAGAGCTTATGTGATCAAGGGATTTTAAGCATAATATTGCAAGAAGAACAAGAAAAACATTTGAAAAATCTGGAAATACAAGAAGACACATATTCTCATGATCAACACAAATTTATTCAAGTCATAGATCATCAGTAGGTGAAGTTTCTTAAACATTCTTAGATCTTGGTCAATGGGACACACTTTCAACCATCTTAACTTATACATATAAAACTTAGAAAAATAAAAAGGTTTCTCAGACAAGCTCTCGGAAATGGTTTCTCTCAAACTTGCTCGGAAATTTACACCCTCTATGTAAGAGTATTTTCAATGCATGTATATCATTTCACTTGCTCACTCATCCCAAAATTTTCCCCCCAGAAATCTTAAGCTTCAAGAGAAATATTCCTTTTCTTTTTTCTAGGCAGAATGTTGTGAGCCATTCACATTTCTACTTTCATTAGATATTATGGGGGCATCATCCATGACTTTTGACAGGATTTTAATCGGTCGTTATTTTGGCGTGGAAGAAATACCCTTTTTTTAAATTCTCAGTGGCTCCATATGGCTTATCTGACTAGTAATCCTTTTACATTTGAAGAATCACCTTGAGAAAATGAAGCTCCCTCGCAGGATACCTACATTCATGCCTTCTCAGAAATGAAGTTCCCTTACCATGGTGATATCACCTATCTACACTGCGAGTCCGCCAACCTAGTGAAAAGAAGAGCTAGTGGAAGCCTCCATGCGTCTCATTGGCGTAATTACAAAGTGAAAGTCAAGGTAGGTTCCCAAATACTGTCCACATGTTCATAACTTAAAGAGTTTGTAATGGTCATGATTTTGAGCATGGGAATGTCAAGTAGATGCTTCTGCGTGTCTATTTTCACATAACTCAAAGATGGAGTCAAAAGGGTGGAGAACCTTAAACTAGCGCAAGATCTCCACGTTCCCTAGGCCCAGAAAAGTTCCTTAGCCATTGAAAAGGCTCAGTATAAAGAGGATCCAGCGTTCTCCTCCCACAGTCTCTTAGGCACACTTTTGATATTGTGCCCAAAACTAAGACCCCAACAAACACGGACCTTCCACATGTCTGGGTCTGAAAAATTTGCACCGACACTTGAAAAGTCAAAGTAATGGGGAAGATCCAGTGGAAACCTCCATGTGCTCCCTTTGAACTCTAGGGTAAGAAACATTAGGCTGGAACCTCAAACCAGCGTAGGGTCCTCAAGTGTCTATGTCCTAACAAAGTTTCACCGACCATTGCACAATTCTCAAGCATAGAAAGATTCCAGTTGGAAACCCTATGTTTACCTTTTCC
This sequence comes from Taxus chinensis, assembly GCA_019776745.2. Taxonomy (NCBI): domain Eukaryota; kingdom Viridiplantae; phylum Streptophyta; class Pinopsida; order Cupressales; family Taxaceae; genus Taxus; species Taxus chinensis. The sequence goes on from JAHRHJ020001695.1 coordinate 18,416, forward strand.
CTCTTTCAAAATTACAATGCAGGGGTAGGTCCCTAACAATCCATGAAGTCCATCCAGTGGTCCCGGCCCAATAAAGTCGCTTCAGCAGTGATAAGTCTCAGATAAAGAGAAGCCATGGTGAGCCTCCACATATCTCCTTGGCAACAACTCAAAGGTCAGACCCAAAGGTGGATCCTCAAATGGTTTCCAGACCTCCCATGGAAAAATATCTTAGTTGAAGCAGACCTAGGGGTGATTTTCACTTTTTTATCTCTAGAACTTGTCCATTTTGGAAATTGGACCCCCTCCCTGTATTGAATTTTCAATGTCTGACTCAAAATGTGACATTATTTAAGTCCCCAGCAGAATCATGACTTTTTTATACTTTTCTACTTTTCACAAAAAGCCAAAAATCTTCAAAATATTCCATACTCTGCCCTCTCCACCTTTGAACCTTTTCAAACGTCATGTGTCCTTTTGCGGGCCCTAGGAATTCCTTTTATTTTTCATTCCTTTCCATAATAATGCCTCAAAACACAAAAAGATCCTGCCTACCTACAATGGCTTTGACTTTATGACACATCTACATCTTCAATTCACATTAGAAATCACCTTACTGCTTCACATTGTGTAATGCCAGAGAAACATGGAGCCGGGGACCAATTTGGAATTTTTCAAAAGAATGGTGGTAGAGGAATGACCGATGGAACAAAAGAAGACAGGGAAGGACGAGGGCCACAGAAATGAGACGG
>JAHRHJ020001696.1:0-19141 GCA_019776745.2 Taxus chinensis
ATAACATTTAGTTCACATGTTATAAACCGTGCAATAATTATCTGGTTAATTGATGTAACACCTCCCTATTTCTAGGAGGTTGTTTAACTATGTAAATGGATATATATTAGCCATGTATTGAGTGTGTAAAATATATTGATATTATTATTTTATGTTTATTAATCTCTGTGTATTTATTTGTGTAAATCTGGTCCTTTCGCTTTAATTAATATTGTTCCTAAATTATGTGAATTTATAATAGTGAAACATTGTGATAATTTTTCCCCCCCTTGTATTTAAGTCTTAAAATGAGGATGTTACATTTAGTATCAGCGCTGAAGGTTGCAGCTCTTGGACCTATTTGAGCCCATCACTAATACAACTTAATTCTTGATGAACATAAAATGGTTAGAACAAGGGGACATCTATGAATAACCAGCCTCCAGTTGGTGAAACAACTACAACACAAAATATGGATGAGATCCTTGTTATTTTACATGAAAAAAAGAACAGGATTGTTGTAATTGAACATCAAGTTGCTGGAAATGATGAAGAATCTAAAAGTGAACTGTCTCAGGGACTGCTGAATGCTGGAAGTAACATAGATGTTGGAGATCCCAATGCTAATAATAATAATAATAATAATGCAACAAATAAAAATGCTATAAATGCAAATGCACCAAACCAACCTGAAAACAAGAGGGCTACGATTGCTACAAAACTTACAGTGACATAAAAAAGATAATTCCACCAAAATTTGATGGTACCACTCTAGGGGATGGGGCTGAGAACTGGCTCAAGTGAAATGGAGAAGTACTATACAATAAGGAACTTCTTGGAGGAAACCAAAGCTATATGGGGAGCTTATTAGCTTTCCCACGAATCATCTTCCTAGTAGGACAACTGTAAGGTTAAACTTAATGTTGATGAAGCTAACATCACTTGGGATCAATTTAAGGGTTACTTTAGGCAGCGTTGGTTGCTACAACTCTACTATGATAAGAAAATGTCTGAATTTCAGACATTAACCCAAGGAAAACTAACTATCACTAAGTATTGTCACAAAGCTTCTCAAGTATGTACCACAATATCTAACAGATGAAAAGTTTCATATTCGTAAATTTATTATGGGGCTGAATCCAATTATAGGTGGAGAGGTTGATGTACATAGTCCATCAACTATGGATGGGATTGTTGAAAAGGCCATAAGGCAAGAACATAAATTGAAAGTAATTTCTATGCATAAGGAAGAAAAATGTAAGAAAGTTTCTAACTCTCCTTCACCCCTTGCACCTAAAAAGGTGACATGGAAGAAGTTGGGAGAAAAAGTAGATTTGGGGTTGATGATGGAAAGAAAATAGCAGCAAATAAACTTGATGCAAATAACACAAATAAGGAGCAAAAAAACAACAGTGGCCAAAACAATAATTCCAAAGCCAAGAACAAGTTTGAGACTAGAAAAGGACCTACTATGGGCTGCTATATTTGCGGTAAGGATCATTACGCAAGTTACTGTCCTTAAAGGAAAAATGATGGCAATCAATAACACAAGATACATGTTGTAGCAGCTGATAAGCAAGCTGGAAAAGCAAGATTCACCTATAGAAGTGCCAAGTAAGTTGTTTGGAATACCTATAACTATAATTTCAACACTGGTGCTATTGAATGTTTTGTTTCTATTAAATTAGCTTCTAAGTTGAAAAGAAAATCTGGTTTTATGAAAAATTCATGGATTGTCCACTACGGGAACAATGTTGTTCACATAGTTGATAGATTGCTTATTTAGCATAAACTTAGAATTTCATGTTTTACTACTGAGGTAGACCTTTATGGTGCACCTTTATGGTCATATGACATAATAATAGGTGTGAATTGGCTAGATGAACATAAGGTAAACATAGATTGTCATGGAAAACACATAAACAGTTTAGACAAACTGTAGAAAATAACATACATTCAAGGTGTAATATGAGATATTATAGTTAGAGAAATATCAACCATGTAGCTCAAAAAGGATAAAAAAAAAGGCTGCATGTTTTTTGCTGTAAAAATATCAGAATCAATAGAAAAATGTAGCGATTTTATGGAAAAATATCCGTTGTTACAAGATTACAATGATGTGTTTCTAGAAGAACTACTTGGTCTTTCGTTGAAACAAGATTTTGACTTCACAATTGAAATCAAACCTAAAACATAGCCTATATCTAAAGCACCATATCACATGACTACAATATAATTAGTTTGAACTAAAGGTACAATTGCATGAAATCTTGTCTAAGGGATTGATAAGACCGAGTGTGTCACCTTGGGGAGAATCGATTATATTTTCAAAAAGAAAGATAGAACAGTTAAACTGTGTATTGACTACATAATATTGAACAAATCAATAATTAAGAATATATACCCTCTTCCCAGAATCGACAATATGTTATATCAAATGTATGGTGCATCAGTTTATTCTAAGATTGATCTACGATCTGGTTACCTTTAGCTGATAATAAAAGAAGAAAACATACATAAAACAACCTTTAGGATGAGATATGAGCACTATGAATTCATTGTTTTACCTTTTGGTTGCATGAATGAACCTTCCAATTTTATGAATTTGATGAATAATTTGAATACTTGGAAAAAATTGTGCTTGTATTCTTAGACAATTTTCTTGTCTATTTAAGAAGCATGGAGGAACATATTGAACACCTAAGGATTGTACTTGAGATCTTAAGGAAGAGAAAGCTGTATGGAAAGTTTTCAAAATGTTCAATTTATGAAACTGAAGTGCAGTACTTAGGCCATGTGATAAAAAATATTGAATCTTAGTTGATCCATCGAATATTGTAACCATAATTAATTGGCCAACACCGAAAAATGTGCATGAATCTAGAAGTTTTATGGGGCTTTCTAGATACTATAGGAAGTTTGTAAAAGAATTTGATAAGATTTTTGCTCCAATTAATTCACTGCAAAAGAAAGATAAAAAAGTTTGTTTGGAGTGATAAATGCGAGACTGCATTTAAAACATTAAAGGATAAGCTATCAACAACACTTATTTTGACTATCCTGGATCCAAATGGAAGATTCACAGTTGTAACAGACACTTCCGTAGATGGATTAGGGGGCACATTACTACAAAATGATCATGTGATAGCATATGAAAGTAGAAAGGTCAAGTTACACGAGCTGAGCTATGCTCCCCACGATCTATAACTTGTTGCTATTGTACATGCAGAGAAATTTTGGAGACATTATCGTTTAGGGAATCCCTTTGAGTTAAAAACAAACCACCTAGGGCTGAAATACATCTTCACACAACCTAATCTGAATGCAAGGTAGTGAATTTGGTTAGAATTTTGGTCTGAGTATGATTTTGATATCAGTTATATTAAAGGAAAATAAAACAGACTGACAGATATGCTAAGTCATCAAAAGTACATTTCCACACTTGTAACCTTGAGAACTCAGTTCAAAGATGAGGTAAAGAAAGAAATGGCAATTCTGTTCATATTTGTCACATGTATTAAACTGGAATTCTGTACAGGTCCAAGACCCATGAATAATCATGGTTGAAAATGTAAGGGTGCTAGAAACTCACAAGTTGCACTTCCGTAACTGTGAAATAAGTCAATGCAAGGTGCACTGGGACATGTTGAGTGAAGAAAGTACAACCTAGGAGAATTTGGAAGACATGAAAATGACTTATCCGCATCTATTTTAGCAAAAATATTTCAGTTTTCTATGATACTTCAGATATTTGATTTGAAAAATATCTTTCAATTTTGTTGTTTTCAAGCAAAAAAACTTTAATAAGTGTTGTTACAACAATTTTGATGATGTTACAATACTTACTGTTAAAGAAATTGATGATTGAATGAGTTCTATATATCATTTATTTTCTTAAACCTATTTTGATTAAATTTAATTATCGGGACGATGATGATTTTAAGGGAGGAGGTATGTAATACCCCTGCTGTTTTTACAATCGTACTTGGATTTTGTGATTAGTTGACAAACATTTACATAGGATTGTGTTCTGCTTGATGTTCACTGTTGGACTGTTATTGCATGTCTAGTGAATTAACCTCATTTACTGATTGATCTGACACACTTATAACTCTTTAATGGCATAATTTTTACTTATGTTTTGATAAGATTATGATGTACTTACCTTTCTGTTGTTGAAATGAGCATAGTTGCTTCAACTCTTGGATAGTACAATCTGGGTTTTGGAACAAGTAAGTAATAAGGTAAAGGGGTAAGATTTACAATTATTTCCATTTGAATACTTCTATTAAGACTATTTTATTGATATGAAGGTTCAGAATAACACCCTGGATCAATTTCAGTGATCCAAGGTATTATCCTAAATCGATATACTATTTTTACTAAAAATTGAAAGGTTTACTTGACTACTTTGTAAACTATGGATTATTATTTCCAGATCATGTGGACTGTAAATTTAACTTAAGTTGTTCAGGTTTTGTGGCTTAGTGAAGGCTTATAGTTGTTAAACTAAGCTTGGTTCATTTGATAAGTGCTAAAGGGACCTAATGTGGATGATTATGTTCATGGTGATTAAATGTATCCTAAACTAACCTATGCTAAGTGGAATGTTTAAGTCCTAAGGACCTAAGGATACATTATGTACATTTGAATTAAGTTAAAAACCTAACGTAAGGTTGATGGATTAATGTTGTTTTATAAATCCTAAACTATACTACGAAACCCAAAGACCTAACCTAGATGTTACTACGGTTGAAAATGTGGAAAGATGTTAAATGCATGGTAAGATGAGTTAGATTCTAACACATGCATACTTAGCATTTTAATGATTTTCATTTAAATGACAATAACCATCTCTTAGAAAAATACTTGGTCAAAGTGGCGAACTTAGCCAAATATGTGGTTAAGGGAATAGTGGAAGTTTTTCATTAACTGTTAGTTGAATCTAAAATTAAACTAGAGACAAGGGTAGTCAGTGGGAATTTAGGGAAAGAGCTGATAGTCCTGTTGGTTTGAAAATCCAACAGTGTGCAGGGCATAGCCCCTCTTTGAGTCAGCAAAGTGAAACTGGTTTATTGCTATTCTACCAGCAGGAATCTTGTGCAAGTCTCACAATATTCTACCTTCAGGGGTTGGGATCTCATCCCAGTAGAGGTATTTCCAACTGTAAAAGAAGGGAAAGAAACGAGGTGGGGAGATAGGAAAGATCTGAAGGGAGAAAAGAAATGAATTCCAAAGCAGAAAGGTCAGAAGGTCTATGATTTGGGTTGGTAGTATACAGAGCCGAACCTACTTTGCATAGACGAATAAAGCAATACTGATGAATAAATGACAACAAAGTAGAAGTAGATTCAACAGAACAATCACACAGATCTAACATAAGAAAGGTCTGATGTAAAACACATGTATTCAGCACAAAGTCTAAATATTGTATTAATATTTGTTTCTGTTACAAAAAGTTCAAAATCTTTTCTTCCTACTTCTATTTCTCATCTGAAAAGTATCCACCCTTGAATACAACAAGTATTCAAGTATATATAGAAGGAGAGAAGAAAAGAAGGCAAAAACAAACCAACCACCTAATTACAAAAATATCTTACAAGAGATTCTAAAGTCATTTGTTGACTTTTGACAACTTTGTGGATGACATCATCCCATGGTGCAACATGGATGATGTCGTCATTTGTGTCAACATACTTTAGATAATTACAAGGAGAAGGTCGGGAAGAATGAAACTATTCATCGTCGTCCCGCGGCTGAAAGGGGGTATCCTGCTTTTGCTGCTGCTCAGGTGACGAGATGTGGAACTGGGCACGGTATTCCATGAACTTGCTGATCATGGGTTGAAGTTGATCCTGGGAAGGATCCTTGTGTCGATCACTGATAGCCTCGCAAGTCTCCCGCTCATCTGTGAGCTTTTCTGGGAGCTTGGAATATTCATTTTCTGCATCTATCAGGTACCCAATGAAGTCACGACAGGCCAGCAGGTTGTTGATGGATTCGGCGTCGAAAGTGACTTCTGGTCCCAGCCCTTGCGAAATGATCTCCTTGAAGATCCGAATAGTTTCATCAACCTTTCTTAAGGTGAAAGAAGGAGTGAGCAAGCCCAGAGACATTCTCAGGACAATTTGCTCCATTTGATGCATTGCATCCAGGGCTTCCTCCTTGATCTTGTCAATCTTCTCTAGGACGAACTCCAACTGATCGACCCGGTAATCCAGAGTAGAAAGGATTTTGTTGAGGGCTCTGGGGTGACCAAAGACGCCGAACTTGACCAGATCTTCGACTGAACAGTCGAGCATTTTCTGAAAGGTCTCATGCTGCATCCTGGCATGGTCCAGCTCTTCGGAGATGGGTCCTGCTATCGCCTGGAGCTCTTTGTTCACCCGATTGATATTCTGATATAAACTGGTGAACTTGGCGATTACTCCCTCACTTTCCTTGAGGATTTGGCTCCTCCAGGTGGAAACTGCCATACCCTGCTCGCCGATTTTGGCGTATTCATTAATCTTATCCTAGCTCAGAGGCTCAGGAGTTTCGGCGGCAGTTGTAGGAGGTGCACTGCCCATTTTCTGCAAGGCGTGGAGAAGATGTTTATTTTGCTCCTTTAACAGCCTCTTTTCTTCCTTTGCTTCCTGGAGCTTCTTGCAAAGGGCGTCAACTGCAGATAGGGCCTCTCCTTGAAGGCTTTCTGAAGACGTCCCCATTGTGACTTGGGTCACTGTATAATCTGTCGAAGACAGATCCTTTTTATCCTTTAAAGGATTGGGGTATGCTATCTCCATTACTCTCTCTCCTGATGCACTCTGAGAGAAGCGGGTTATAGGCTTTTGCTTCTTGGCCCCCTTTGATGGGATGACGGAGAAGTCCATCGGTGCGATGGGAACTTTCCTCTTTTGTTGGCTCAGGTGCTGAGAGATCCATGCTGGACTTATGGGAGAGGGGCCGGAAATAGAAAAGGGAGCAGCTGCAGTAGTAGAAGGAAAATGCGTGGAGACACTTGGAGGCGGCATTGAGAGGGAGGCCGAGAAAGTGCTCACGGGAGGAAGAGATACTGCAGGGGAGGTAGACATGGAAATGGAAGGGAGCTGAGAGATGAGGGAAGAAATGGTGGGGGACAGCTCCGCGAGAGAAGAGAAGATGGACGATGAGGAAGGGGGAACAGTAGAAGATGGGGGAGAGGACACGACCAAAGGAATGGTCGCTTGGGTCACTCGAGGAGGGGAAGGAGGAGAGGGAGAAGGGATAGAAGGGACCTCAACAGTTGCAGTAGTGGCAACATCCTGAGTGGATGTGCCCATCGGAACATCCTCGGCCGCTTCTTTCTCTGGAGAAACCAGAGTTACAACTTGTTCTTGCGCGGCGGAAGGGGGACTCTCAGGAGTCTCTTCTTGGGCAGAGCTTGACTCGCCCTCCTTGTCTTTACCTTTTCTTTTTGGCAGATGTTTTGGTCTGGAAGGTGCGTTGCCCAATGGAGATGTGGTGAAATCAACTCCGAGGTAGATGAGACCATTCATCCTGCACCAGTGCTCTGTTCTCCGCAGAGTTTCTTTGACCCTTTCTTCTATCGTTTGAGGCACTTTAGTTCTGTCGATCACAGCAAACGGCCAGTCGTCCCCACCCGTGTCAAGATATACCTAATCAACTTCTTGATCAGCAGTTTGATAACCTTTTGGGACGATGGCTACGCCGTACTGGATGATTTCAGCCAAGGCCAAGTGGGAATGATCTTTCCTTCTGAGCTCGACCTCATGATACAGGTCGATATAAATATCCTCGATCTGCGGAATGTGGATTGGATCGAGTTTGGCCCTGGGAAGGCAATTCCTAGGGTCGAAAGTGGGCCTTGCCAGGAAGTTGTGCTTTAGATTGAGCAGTTCCAGCTCTGCAAACATCTCCCGGGCTTTGTGGTGGGAAAGACAAGTGTACCTGCCCACTGTGAGGGGGAAAGGAGTTCCACCCTTCTTTCTCTTCAAGCACTTCTCGTGGTAGGTTATGAGCTGTCTTGATAGCTCCAACAGGATCAGCTTGGGGCCGGCATATCTTGGCAATTTGGTTGGTTCCCCCAAGAAGTTGGCTGCCCTTAGGTAGGTGAAGGTGGGGAATTACGTGAATAAGGCCCCCCACTTCTCTGTTGCTGCAACAATGCTCTTGGTCGTATGACCGTGAGTCATGTTTGGCCTCAAAAGGTAGACGATGCTGTAGAAGAAGGCATCGTTAATCTTTGTAAACTGAGAAATACTATTTTCCAGCTTCAGCTCTGGATAGTATTCATATATTTTTACTTGGGGCCAAACCCCGCACCGCATCAATGCTGGATAATCTCTCTCCGAGGCTGCAGCATAAACTACGTAGGAGTTCATGTAGAACCTCCCCGTTGTGGTGAGTTGTTGGAGCTGCTCGGATATAGTGCTGCTTATGATCTCCGCCCACTCAAAGCGTTGATCTGGCACATTCTTGTTCATTGTCTCCAGGTATCTAAGCATCCATTTATGAAAGTAGTGGGCATCAGGAAGCCCAAATACTCTGCTTAGGAACGTGATGGTATCACTTAGTTCCTCTGAGAAATCACTGCGATGAATGACTTGTGGCCATCTGGTCACCACCTTCTTGTTTTTCAGGTATACCTCATTCATCAATTGCATACACTGGTCTTCATTATCTTCCCAAGCCTTGGTGCAATCTTCTTGGCTTACGGCCACAAAGTGCCGGTGGTGAGGAATGCCAAGCATTATTTTGAAGTGCCGGGCAGTGAGGTTGATCACGACCTCACCCTTCTCATTCAGGACGCACCTCGTGTCTTTGTTGTAGCAGCGGGCTACTACCATCATGAATTCATTATTCACAGCACTGACCGGGATCCCCCCAGCAAAATGTAGGCCACTGCCTACCAGCTTGTCCATCCACGGACTTCCTGTGACCCTCCGGGTTCTGGCCCAGAAATCTTCCATATCAATGTGCCCGAGCTCAGAGTCTCTTATGTCCAGGTCACATTCTGCCTGGGATTCGGGCATCCTGACCCTTTGATATTTATACTTCATCTCTTCCTCTGTAAGTTTGGCTTTGCCCTTAGATTTGGTTGGTCTCTTGCTTGATGTAGACATATGTAGTTCTGAACTCAGTTGTTGATCTGCAAGAAGAAGAAGCGAAACCCAACGCAGAAGAGTCATGTTAGCTGTTTGATCTTCCATTAAAGTATTGACAGAAGGAAGAGTTAGCAATTTTAAGGCATTGCAGGGCGCATGAAACTGCATGCAGGGCTAAATAGTATGGCACACAGAAAAATGGTGTTACAAGGGACAAATCAGTGCCAAAGGGCGCAACTGCATGGATACTGCACATGACATTTTTGTTGTTGCAAGCGGAAGTGCGCCTGCGCCATTTATATGCATTTTATACCGGGCGCAAATATTTTTTCATGTTGCACGGGGACATGGATGCTATAATTTTTATGTTACATGGTTTGTGCGTGCATACATCATGTTTTTGTGCAACAGGGGAACTTGGTGCGGCGCAGGGAATTTGCATGACATGTGCTTCTGTAATTGGGGATGCGCATGCGCCGTTTAAGTAGTTTTGTACTTGGCGCAAGTAATGCTTGTGTTGCATAGGGGCAGGGTGCGCCTATGGCGCAAGTTTTTGACATGTTACACATGGGAGTTGGGTGCGCCAAGAGGGCGCAGATTTAAGTGGGACATGTTGCAAGATAAGGAAAGTGCGTCCATATGGGGAGGGTTTTTTATGCAGCAAGCATGTGCATGAGTTGCCGGTGCACCATAGGCGCGACTGTGTATCTGCAACATGTTACAAGGGTTGGCAGATGCGCCAAGGGAAAACGTAGCTTTATCAATTTTTAAGTTCTTCCCTCTCTGAGGGATCACATGTTTTAGGCTCTCCACAGGGTTCCTTGGATGATGAAGAGGATGTAATAAAGAGACCCAAGTGATTTTTTCTGAGGCAGAGTCCTCCTTACCAGCAGATCTGGAAAGAGGGGGAAGTGGCATGGGGGAGAAGGACAACAAAAAAGCAAGGAGGGGCTTCATGGCTTCACAGATCATTCTATCCAACCCCACAAACAAACAGCCAACAATCAAAACCAAAACATGAGAGCAAAAAGGACCACTTACCCGGAATATATAGAATGTGAGAGGTAAAAATGGGTCCATGAACGTGACACGAGGACGACAGGCGTGCTGACAGGTGCAGAGGAAAAAGATCAATCACGTGTTTCAATTGTGAAAGTGACAGGGCGGATGCGCCTATATATAGGCAAAGGTGTAATAAATGCGCCAACCACTTTTTGAAGTGGCGCATCAAAACACCTGTCGACATTGCAAAGCTTGTGCCCTGTGGCGCACCAAAACACATGTTAACACGAAGTTATGTGCACCTTTAGCGCACCAAAAGTGCTGTCAACACAGAAATACGTGCGCCCTTGGCGCACCAAAATGCGGCGCAACAAAAATATTGTTGACACGAAGGCGCATGCGCCTTGGCGCATGCAAGAAAGGCGCAACACGGGAGGCACACCAAAATGTGTGTCGACACGTCAAAGGGTGCGCCAAAGGAAATGAAGGGGGTGCAGATTTACTCTGTGTTGCACAGACAAAAGGTGCGCCCAACCAAAAAAGACCAAAAATGGCTAAGTTCGGAAAACTAGATTTCCTGGGAAAGGGTTTTGCAACGTTCCGAACGCAGAGGGGTCCCTGATGAGGGACCAAAACAAAATTTTCATGGGTTACCCATGAAATTTCCCTTGCCAATTTTATGGGATAACAGCTGGCTCTTTCTGGGGACTATTTCTGAAGCGAACCTCAGGGGTAGAGAATCCCAGATCTTCATGTGCCTATCCATTGGGTAACAGAGTCAAAAACAAGGGTGACCGAAAAGGGAAACACACAACCAACAAAAGCAAACACATGACAAAAACAAACACACAACTGAAGCAAACTGTACAAAGAAGAGAGCAAGCTCTACTTCCTGAAAGATTTTCAGATGCTGCCCGCTATAGGGAAGCGGGAGTCCAGTTCCATCTAGATACGAGAGATAGAAGCTATTCTCTCCATTGAGCTGCTTGATCTTGAAAGGTCCCCTCCATAGGGAATCAAATTTTCCGTGCATGCCCTTTGGCTCTCTTCGTTTGTCCCACAAAAGGATGAGGTCTCCCACCCGGTACTCTCTTTGCTTAGCTTTTTTATCGAACAATCTCTTGACCTGATTCTGATGTTCGGTGATCCTGTCGACCACTCTTACTCTCTTTTCTTCGAGCTCTGCTAGATACATGATCCTCTTTTCAAGGGAATTTTGGAAAGTCTCATCTTCGATTGCTCGTGCCAAGCGCAGAGCAGGGAGTTCCACAGAAATGGGAAGCTCGGCATCGGTGCCATATAACACTTGAAAAGGTGACATGCCGAGAGACCTCTTGGGAGTGATGTGGTCCGCCCACAAAGTGTCGTATAAGGACTTGTGCCACATTCGTTGATTCTCATCCACTAGCTTTCGTATGATGGTTACTAAGTTTTTATTACTGGATTCTGCCTGACCATATCCCTGAGGGTAATAATCTCAAGGCGTGAGCCAGAGTTATTCCGTATTCATAGAAAAAACCAACAACTTCTCATGAGGAGAAGTTGGAAGCGTTATCACCAACAATCTTGTTTGGAATGCCAAACCTGACAATGATATTTTCTTTGATGAAACTGCAAATAACCTCGGAAGTGGCATGTTTGATAGGTATGGCTTCCACCCATTTCGTGAAGTAATTTATTGCTATCAGGACATAACTATGTCTGGAACTCGATTGGGAATTGAGTGCACCGATAAAATCAATTCCCCACTGCTTGAATGGTTCGTCGACAATGACCGGCCTGAGGGGAAAAGCAGCCAACTTGGGCTTGCCGACAAACTGCTGGCAAGGCTCACACTTTGCTACCCAGGTGGTTGTATCTTGGAAAAGCGTCAGCCAATAGTACCTGGCCTAGATGATCTTGTGTACTATCATGGGAGAGGAGAAATGGCCCCCATAGGCCGAATTATGAAAACTCTCAAGTAACTTCACTTGTTGTGGCTTGTCAACACATCGCAAGAAGATGCCATCTATTCGTTTGTATAAACCGTCATCCCAGATGATATATCTGGCTGCCTGAGCTTTATAGCGTGCTTCTCCTTTGTAGTTAGATGAGCTGGGCATTCGCCATAGGTGAGAAAGAAAGCAATATTGGAATACCACTCGTCACTGGTTGCAACAAATAGGACCATAGGTTCAGAGAATCGGCTTTCTCCAGCTGGCTTTGTGCTCCATTGACTGCAATCATCTTTTCTTCCCCGGAAACTTCTGATTCTTGGTTTTCAGCCATAAGTTGACATAGGCCCTTGCCTCTTACTAACTTGGTTGGTTTTATATCCAAATCATACTCTTGGAATTTTGCAATCCAATTTCCTCGCAAACTTCCTAACTCCTGTTGAGTTAAGATGGACTTTACTGCCGTGTCAGGAACTAGAACCACCGTATGAGAGTTTAGAATGTAATACCTGAAGTTCTTAACTATCTTGACAATGGTGAAGGCATGTTTCTCCAACTGAGCCATTTTTAATTCGTGAGGCTTGAGAGGAGAGCTCATAAACGCAATCGGGGATTCAACATTTTGAGAATTCCTTTGCATTAGGATGGCTGACACAGTGTGCTTCAGATGCATAGCTATACATAATAAAATCATTGTTGGAGAAATCGGGACATACCAGGACTAGGCCACGTGAGCGACGGAGGATTTTATTCCCTCAAACGGACTTCTTCCCTTCTCACTCCATCGGGAAAGTTGGTGACCCTTTCATATGTCTAATATATGGCGAGTCTTTTCATCAAAGTCGGGAACAAAGCTGCCTGAGAAAATTCACTTTTCCGACCCTCTGAAGGAGTGAAATACTTCATTTCTTCCTCTGTAAAGCTAAGGCTCTGAATAGCCCTTAGCCTTTGGTAGGTCTATCTTCATCCCTTGATTGCTAGACAATATGTAGTTCTGAATTTTAGTTGTTGATCTGCAAGAAGAAGGAGACGAAACCCAACGTAGGAGAGATCATGTTAGCTATTTGCATCTCCCATTGAAATACTTGACAGAAAGAAGAGTTAGCAATTTTAAGGCATTTCAGGGCTATTTGGAGCACATAATTAAGTACATGCTAGGCTGCAGGGCTAAATAGTGTGGCGCACAGAAAAATGGTGTTACAAGAGACAAATCCAGTGCCTGGAAAGTGGCACAAGGCGCATTGGATACTACACATGACATTTTTTTGTTGTTGCAAGCGGGAGTGCGCCGAGGGCCATTTATATGCTGTTTTATACTGGGCTTCATGTATTTTTCAATGTTGCATTGTGGACAGGATGCGCCATCAAGGGATGGATATAATTTTTATGTTACATGGAACTTTGGTGCGCCAGAAGGGCACATGATCCATGGTGTGTGTAAGCGGGTATGCTTTATGTGCGCTAAAGGGAACTTGGCGCTGGCGCAGGTTGAAGGATTGCATGACATTGTGCTTATGTAGTCTGGGGATGCTTCCTGCGCCGTTTTAAGCAGTTATACTTGGTGCCAAGTAATGTACTGTGTTGCATAGGGGCAAGGTGCGTGCTATGGCACAATTTTTTGTAATGTTACACATGCGTTTGGATAGTACCAAGAGGGCGCAGGGTTATAATGTGTCTGCTTCTGAAAGCGAAAGTGCGCTTTAAGGGTGTAATTGTTTCTTATGCAGCAAGCATGGCGGATGCGCCGTTGGCACGACTGTATCTCATGACTTTAAGGGTGGTGGATGCGCCATAGGGTAATACATCCACGTATTTCTATCAGCATTTTACAAGCCTCTTCTTTCTCTGTGGGGTTTGCAACATGGGTGCTTCCAATGGATAGAGAACTGGGGGTGTCAACAACCGATACCCAAGTGCTTTTAGGCAAGGCTCTCGGTTTACCAATAGATCTGGAAAGAGGAGCCAGGAGCATGGGAGAGATAACTTTTTAGGGCCAAAGGATCCTGACTGTCAAATATGCAACGCTACTACACAAACCAAACAACTTTTGGAACAACATTTACTTTGAGGGGACAAATACCGTCACTACCTTTTGAATATATCAACGTGATCGGTAAGCTGAAGCGGCATGTCCACGAACGTGGATCCATGAGGATGACAGGTGAGCTAAACAGGTGCAGAAGAATAAAAAACAATCGTGTTTCTGACTAGTGATAATGACAGGGCAGATGCGCCTATATATAGGCAAAGGCATAATGATCTGAAAACCAAATTTAACTAGCAATTGTGCACACACATTTTTCTTGCTTTGTGCCTTGATTTTCGATGTAAAATTTGAGCATTATTTCTTTTTGTATTTTTAATAAAAGAATAAAAACTGTCAAGTACTGTGCAAATATTGAAAGAAATGAAGAGGATTCACCAACAATGTGACGCAAGAATTGATAACGGAGTTCGGCGCTTGAGGCCTATGTCTCCGGGTCCGGTTGAATGGGACCGATCTATTAAAACCTTGAAAATAATTCTTTACAAAGAATTCTACAAAATTCTGACCTTTCTTCACAGTCTTCCTCTATAACCAAAATAACAGGGGTTGCTTTTTACATCTCCTCCAAATTCCACTCCTAGCTCAAGTTATGAGCATTACAATAATTTCACACAGTCCCGAATACTATACAAATATGATAAACCTCCTTTTATATTGTTTCCAAATAGCTGGCGCATTGGTTAGGCGCCTATACTTTTGGATGGGAGGTCAGCTGTTCCAATCCCCTCCACATCTCCTCCTTCTCCTTAGGCGCATTTTTAGAGTTTTATCCCACATTGTGGGGGCGTGAAAAAAGGAATGCATTTAAAAATGCATGGAGGGCAGTTTTTACATTGGCTAAAGAGCCACCTTTATGGTCTTATGTGGCATTAAGTTATTTGCATATTTCTTGGGGATGGCGCATGTGTTGAGCATATTTTTAGGTGCCAAAACAATCCCATCAAATATGCGTGGTACAGTTTAATGCGTGACCTATAGTGTAGACTAATGCGTGGAAAATGGAATAGCTAATGCGTGGAAATTAATGGAATCTATATTATGCTATGGAAATTGGAAATAATATTAGGCTTACATAATTTAAATAATGCATGCCTAAATGTCCCACATGCATGGCGCAAAGGCAAATATAAGAGTTTATATACACAAGTTGGTTTAATGATTAAATGAGAAGGAGGCCAAGGCACCCCTCCATAATCGAGTGTGTCGAACCTGGCTGAGGGCCCCCAACCAGTAAATAGCGGGGCCCATTAATCGAGAACGAGTGTCCAAGACCGGCGTTCCAAAACCCATTTTTTTAGTACGTCACACAATTCGTCCACGTGTCGCAATATAATCGAAACACTTGGCGAGCGTGCACACGTCCAACCTGCACAAAACTCCAAATTTTGCCAGTTGCCCAAAAATTTCAGCGGGCTATAACTTTTGCAAACGAGCTCCGTTTCCTGCAAACAAGATGTCGTCGAAATCGTATAATTTTTCTCCACGCTTTAAAAATGACTGCAACAATTTCTGAGAAGATCTTAGATCGGTGTTTCTCTGTGAGGATCCTCTGGATCATTCCTCCCCACTGAGAAACTTTTGGACCCCAAAAGTCAACCTAATTGGTGAATAGGTGAGGGTATTTCTCCCTCACCTTTCCGTTTTCCATTGCCTTGTTCAGATGCATTCCTTTGAACCCAACACGAAGATACTCAATATCACCCCTTCGCGAAGTTCTTACTTTCCTGTCCAAAATGATGTCTTCCTGCAACTCATCAAGATACTCAGGAGAAAAATCATCAATGGAAGGCATAATGTTAGAATCATCATGATCAACAATCATAGGTGGTTCATACAATCTTAAATTCTCAACATTTACAACTGAGTAGATTTGCATATATGGAGGTAAATCTAACCGGAAAGCGTTGTTACCAATTTTTTCCAATATTTGGAACGGACCATACCGTATAGGTTTCAATTTTTTACCTTCACCTGTCAGTCTTTCCTTGCTGATGTGAAGCCAAACTGAATCACCAACTTTGAACTTGTGATCAGTTCTATGTTTATCATGCCTAGCTTTGTACTTAGCCTGGCTTTTCTCCAATTGTTCATGGACATACTGATGAACCTGTTGTATTCTCTGCACAAATCTTTTAGCCTTGTCAGAATCACTTGCACCATTAACAACAGTTTCATGTCCATAATATATATCTAATGGAGAATTAGGCAGATATCCATAACAAGTCTCAAATGGAGACTTCAAAGTAGAAGAATGTAAGGCACGATTATAAGCATGTTGCACATAATAAAGATGTTCATCCCACAATTTAGGATGTTTGTTACTATAGCCCCTAAGTAATTGTACCACTGTGTGGTTTACAACCTCTGTTTGACCATCAGTCTGTGGATGAAAAGCAGTGCTCTTTTCAGTTTTGTGTCCATTAACCCCCACAATGTTGACCAAAATTCCCCAAGAAATCTAGAATCCCGATCAGATATGATTGAAGTAGGTAAACCAAAATGAACCCAAACAAACTGAAAGAATAAATGTGCAGTTCCCTCACCAGTTATTTGTTTAGTACATGGAACCAACACACACATTTTGCTAAATCTGTCCACTACCACATATAAGTAATCATGTTTTTTCCGTGTCATGGGCAAGCCTCCTACAAAGTCCATGGAAACACTTTCCCAAGGGCCGTGTTGGAACAGGAAGAGGAGTGTAAAGTCCTAATTTCCTGTTACTTGGCTTGCTTGTGGCACAAAGAACACATCCCTTAATATATCGAGTTTACATGTTCATGCATTCTAGGCCAATAGCAATATTTTTGTAAATGTGCAACTGTCTTACTAACACCAAAATGCCCTGAAATAAGAGAAGTATGTGCTTCCCTAATCATATGCACACGCTCATTTTCTGGAATACAAAGTTTTCCAGAATGATATAACAATCCTTCATGCAAATGATAATCTTTTTCTCCTACTTGTTTCCCACTTACTAGATTCCCCATACACTTCTCTAAAATCAACATCATTTGCATATTGTTCCTTGTAACTAACATGAGCCAAATAAATATGCTGCAAAAGGATAGATGCTACTACCACTGGTGGTCTGGATAACATGTGGGCAACCTTGTTTTGAATACCTTTTTTATACCTGATTACAAGATGAAATTGTTGCGAAAATCCCATCCACCTGAAATGTCTAGACTGCTGCAATTTGGTTTGCGTTTGTAAGTATTGAAGTGGTTGATGGTCAGTATGGATAATTGTTTCTTTTCCCATTAAATAATGCTTCCATTTTTTAACACTTTGAACCAAAGCATACAACTCTTTATCATAAGTTGGATAGTTTCTTACCGCACTTGTAAAGGTTTATGAATGGTAACACACTGGTCATTTGTTCTGCATCAAAACTGCCCCCATTGCGTAGTCACTAGCATCCGTCTCAATCTCAAATGAATTTTGTAAATCTGGAAGTGCCAAGATCGGAGCGGTACTTATCTTCTCTTTCAGTGTATCAAATGCTTTTTGTTGTTTTCCTCCCCACTGAAAGACCTGTTTAATACTTGTCAAAGCATGCAAAGGAGATGCAATATATGAGAAGTTAGCAATAAATTTCCTCCAGTACTGAAATACACCTAGAAAACTTCTAACTTCCGTCACATTTGTGGGTCTAGGCCATTTCACAATAACCTCTATTTTTGCAGGATCAATTTTCAATTCTCCCCATTTCCGACACAATATACCCAAGTAGTAATTAAAGATGTTTTTCCAAATTCACATGTGACATCTTCAAACAATTTCTCTTTCCTCTAGTGCTCTCAAGGACTTTCTGGATGTGTTTAATATGTTCATCCATGATTTACTTAAAAAAGGAATATCATCTAAGTAGACAATAACGAATTATCAATGAATGGCTAAAAATTTTCCTTCATAAACTTCTCATGAATGTTGCTGGTGCATTGACAAACCACTAAGGCCTATCACACTAACCATTCACACAATCCCTGTTTCATTTTAAAAGCAGTTTTCCACCACAGTCACCTTCTGTAATCTTACTTGGTGTGTAACCACTTCTTAAGTCTAACTTAGTGAAAAAATTGCATCTGAATTTTTTTTTGATCCAGTAAATCATCTATTCTAGGAAGAGTTCTGTAACGATCTTTATAGTAATATTGTTTGAAAGCACGGAAATCAACCACACATCACAAGTTGCAATCCTTCTTAGGAACCAATATATTGGGAACCCACATGGGGATGTACTTGGATTGAATTATACTAGCCCAAAAGTTCCACTACCTGTCTATGATTTCCTCGTTATCGACTACTGACAAATGTACATTCCGGATATTGGGAAGAGGTGCACCTCAGAAAGGCAAACTGTATCTAAGTGAAACCCTCTTTTGGGAGTAGACTTTGTGGATCCTGAAAAACATCATCAAAATGAGAAACAATTTTTACCAATTTCATCCTATATTTGTTTTAGAGCCAAAGTCTCAAAAGCCATCTCATTTTATTCCTTGGCTGTGACCACCATGAGCACAAAAATTTGCTTGAGTTTACAAGCCTTTCATTGTGACCTGCAGTACCAAGGATAGATGATTTGTTTCTATGGTGAGTCAAAAGAATAACGCAAATCCATCGCTTTACAAAGAAAGAGAAAATATGTATTTTCTTCCTATAGAAAATTTTCTTAACGATCATACAAAAAAGGAATTCCAAAACCACCCCAACAAAATCCAAAAGGAACTACATCCACATGTCACAAACCTTCATCAATAAATTGTCATAATGAAAATCTGAAAGTACAGTCTTTAGTTACTGCAGTTTTGCATCATCACAAACCCAGCTCCAAAGGATACGGCTGGGAGGGGTTTAGTTTGAGTCCTAGTTCTCCTTAACACCCCTCCCAGAAATTAGATTTAGCTTGAGATCTACTATCAAACACAGAGTATCAACCCCTTCTACACGCCCTCTCCTCCCCCTCCCCCCCCCCTCCCCTTATGCTTGAAAATACCTAATGTGGGAAAAGCTCATTTCCTTTCTTATCGTCAGGTATAGTTTTGTTACTAGAAGAGATGCCAACATTGTATAGTTCTATTGCTGCGAAA
>JAHRHJ020001697.1:0-19083 GCA_019776745.2 Taxus chinensis
GTTCCTTATTATCATTTTCAAAAATTTTAAACTTCTTTAAAAACTTTTCTTTATATTTATGAGATATATTTTACCTACTTAGCACATATTTTGTTCACTATTAGCCCATATTTTTTCATTAACATTTTACATTTATTTTATCATTGACATTTTCATTTTTTCCACCCATATACTTATTACATTTGTGTAAACATATAAATGAGATAACAAAGGTAAAAACATATAATCATAAATCACCAACTTTTTACTATCTACAAGCGTGCAAGAACTAATTTCCTCTCATATAGGCACATAGATCATTCATACATTTTTACTTGTTTATAAAGCACACTAGATTGACGAGGGGGGTGGATAATATCCATACAAAATCAAATCAATTTCAGATTGCTTATTCAAACGCATAACCACTTAACATCCATTAATTGTGTGAATCACAATGAAATATCATACATGGTATAACCCATGATAAAATAATCAAAACAAGACACAGATACAAGTGGTAAATCTTTAGGGGATTCAACCCCACTGAAAACGTTGTTGATGATTACACACACAAAGACTCGATGGATACTGTCACATCAACAATAGTTTATTTAGTGAAGTCACCAATCCCTAAACTCTTTTTTTATATTCTACAACCACACAAAAAGATAATTACATTAAATTATGACACATCCCACACAATATTTTTGTGATAATATCCGAATAATTGTTGTAACAACTCCTTGATGGTGATCACAATATCCGCTCCAAACTCTTTCAAACCCATGCTCCAATCCTAGTCTTCAATCGCTCACAATCAAACATTTCTTCACTTCTCAAACATAAAAATATTTCTCACACACTTTACCATCTCTAAATACATTTCAACAACTATAAACCAACTTCCTCACCTAGGTCACACTTATTGCCACACCCTATGCTCACAAAAGCACTCCAAAATTAAAGGCTTTTAAGCTCTCCATTTTCAAATTAAAAATAGGTGGTTTCCATCAATTTTCATGACCATCACAAGTAAAAAAATCCTATAACCTTAAACATAACATTCACAAGTAACCCAAGGTAGGTAGGCCTAATTTCAAAACCCTTCATCATGCATCAAAAATCCTCAATCCCCTCATAGAAGGACAAATATCTCCGACACCAAAATATTATTTTATTCCATCTCTTAAAAACACCACTAGTACACATTATTATAAAATAAAATTTAACATCATACATGCTTGCAACTACTATGAACCAATAAAATTATTTGTGTTTAATGGCCCGCGGCTAATTCCCTCCACAATCACCTTTTACAACACCTGTCTTCAATTTGGCTTCAAGAAAACCCAAAAAAAAAACATCCCACCTCAACTATAGCATATGACCATGAAATGGAAATTTAAGAACATTTATAAAAAATTCAAACAAGATACACTCTTGAAACAACCACAATTCAAAAACTACATCAACTTTTGACTTCACAAAATTAAGTGTTGTCAAAAAAGTAGTTTTCAATTAACAACTGGGGGTACACCATTCCTGAATTCGTTGAATTACCTAAAAATTGATATTGATTATTAATTCAGCCCTAGTCATATTTTAGGTGATATCAAACATCACCCAATCCATTTCATGGCACTAACAAATGCAATCTTTCAACAAAACAATTATATTTCTTGGAAAGTAATAATTCTTCTTAGCCAAAATTGACTTGGAAACCATATAATCAAATATCATCATAAATGAAGAAAAAATATACGAACTAGAAACATCTCTAAATTATATTTCCAAAATAATTTTCATCACTCCGGTACCTCCTATACTGTCCATTTTACTCAAGACAGAATGTTAACTGACCCCAAAACATGCGGCTTTGACCGTTAACCTAAATAAGTACTTACCATAAAACTGCATCACCGGACCTGAAACTTATTTCTACACATATAAAAAACTCAACATACATCACCAAAAATGGCATTTATTTTCAACTCCTTTGAGATAAACATTTTCCCAAAACTAACTATTTAGAAATGCGGGTTGAGTGTGGGGCACTCATCACCATAACCTTACATACATTTATCGAATATTACAGGCTTCATTATACATTTTCCAATCATCATCAATGAATAGTAATACTAAATTATGTCCATTTTTAGAAATAAAATATCTCACACCACTTGCAATCTAGGGTTTCAAAAGTATAAAATATGTTTAATACTTAACATTTGTTCAAAAAAATTATGACATGAACTGACCTAATTATTTTTGTGACAACTTATAAAACTAAATATATAAACCTGAAAGTCAAGGTTCATATTCAAGCACATGATTCGTGGTGAGAACAGAAAACCAACTCGGACTTGAAATGGCCTTATTTTTCCTTGTTTCACTAAAAACTAAATATCTTTGCAAAAATGCTAATCATAGTAACCTAAAATTTTCCCACAACACAAGGGACACACCATACCTACATGCTAAAATCATCACCATCTCCAAATATATCTCAATCCTTCCAACCTATCTCATTTTCATATTATCCTTGGGTTTTTCACGGTAAAGGCTTAGGGTCAAAACTAAAACAACACTATAACTCTCATGAAAACACTCCAAATGGTCCTACATACATGGTCATTATAATATAAACTTCCTTCTCTAATTCATGCTCTCATTAGCTCCAAAATGCAATCCCATGCAATCTAACAACCATTTACATGGGTATAAATGAGCACCTGTAACATGGTCACAATAATCACACCCTAAATCTCATAGAATTCCTAGACCTCGTCACTCACGTTCTCCATTATGTTAACATGTTTCTCAAAAAACAATAAGATCCACCTCCTGCAACGACTTCCTATTGCTAGCTAGGTCACTGGATAGGATCTTCCTAGAATATTAATTAATCCTCAGTGAAACATCTTAAGATAATCCATGAACAACTCTAAACTCATTGCGGCATTACGAGGACTCTCTTCTTCGGAGCGACCAGTTTTTTGATCAAGTAGTCCGCGTGTTTGACGCCACTCACCCTGGCCAGTGCTTTTATTGTTGTGCAGGTTTGGAAGCAAAAACATAACTATACTAGCTCATATGAAAAAGCATATTTCTTGTTGCTGGTTTCCTGTGTTCCTTTTACAAATTTTGTAGGTCCACTTTTGTTTGTAGATTTGTAGGTTTTGTTGTCAGGTTTGCAAGTTTTGTTCTCTTTCCATTTTATCTTCTTGTTGGACTACCTGTACACACAAAAACAAACACAATATAATGAGATTGTTTATTTAACACAAAGGTCATATTTTTGTTATCTTTTCACTCAATCTAACTTAGATTTTAATATAAGACAATTAAAAAAATTAAAAACCAAATTTTAAAAAAACACAAAAAAAAAATTAACAAAAAATATCAAACCCTACCCTCTCAAAGACCTATCCCTCTCTACCTAACTCATCCATCTCAGCCGAACCACCTCACAACCCACTCCCCATAGTAACCCTAGCCAACTCGGCCCTCAGATTTCCCACTCGTGTCCCCCACTCCCAACTCCCCACATGCCACATAGATCCCATTCCCCTACCTAACTACCTACTCCATCCTTGTTCCCTATCCCTATGACCTAACCCATATCAACCCTTCCGATCTCCCATAACTCTCGACCCTTTTTCCCGCAAACTCCTCCCCATGATCCAACCCCAACCAGACTTCTTGCCCTCACCCCTGAGCCCTTGTCCCCCTACCCTCTACCTGTTCCTATCCCCACCCCGAATCTATCCCCGTTCCTGAATCTGTCGACCCTCTTGGCTTTCCCCAACATCACCTCTCCTTCCTGAGCTCCTAGTCGTGCCCTGACCAAGCCACATTCCCATAACCCCCCTCCCTTTGCCCTTTCCCTACATCCTGCACCAGATCCCAAGCTACCGTCCTGACTCCCAGTTGCACCCTGACTTTCCCTACCCCAAGCCATTTGTGGCTTGCCCCTCTATAGCTCAAGATCTCCTCCCTGCACACACCACATAACCAATAACCTTAGCCTACATTAGATTTTTTTTATTTTATATTGTCCTTGTTTATAATTTTAGGGTTAGTTTTTTTTCTTTTATTTTATTTTATTTATTTTTCTTTTTAATTTCTTATTTTTGGATTAATTAAAATTAAATTAGTTTCCCTATTTATTTTTATTGGACTAACTACGCAGGTTTCCAACTTAGTTATATTGGATGTTTTGGTCCAATTTTTATTGCTTTTTCACCTTTCTTGTCTATGTTTAATCATTTTTACAAACTAGACTAATTTTTTCTAACGTGTTTTGTGTGCTTCTCACTTGTCATTTTCTTTTGTTTTTTTACAACTAACATGAATCATTCAAACATATGCTCTTCCCTCACACTTTTAAAAGTGATCTTGGGAATAAAAAAACGTGTTTGTTTCTTTTTTTTGTTTTTGGAGAATTAATGTTTCACTTAACCAAATCCAACCCACACATATGCTCTTTCCTTGTGCTTTTTAAGCGATCTTAGAAATCAGAAACGTGGGTTATATTTTGTTGTCTTGTTTATTTCTTTTTCTTTTTTTTACCTCATTCTAGAAAACTTTCTAATCATTTTTTGCATAACCTACTCTCACACGCTGTGGCTAAAATATTCAGAAACTACTAATTGTAGGTTTCCAAAGGAGTAAAGCCAAACCACAATAGTTGAGAGAGCCACCTAGGAAGCCACACCTTGTCCAATCCAATCTAAGGTAGAGGCCACAAGTTTGATTTCACCACTTTTCATTTTTCTCACATGTTACACACTTGTGTTTCACTTTCACCATTCACATTTTCTCTCTCATCCATCTTGTTAATTTTTACACATGTATAAGTCTTGTGTTGTGGACATCCATATTCAAACTTAAAAACTTTCATTTTCATCTAAGTCTTGACGTTGTGATACTCACTTTATCGCAATCAAGCACTTGTTTGGTCACCTTGACCTTTCAATATCGTAAGTCTTAAAGTTTAACATTATTTTGTTGAGCTCTAAGCATTCCCCATTCTTACATTATCACATTTCACATTTACTTTCTTAGCTTATTGACATTCTTCACTATCATTCTCTACTCACTCTTACGTCATCGCATTTTTGCATCCACTTTGTTGAGTTGTGACATCTTCCATTTTGTATCCTATCATCTTACGTTGTCCTACTTCACAATATTTTTTTTTCATTGTCAACATCCTCATTATTTTTTCCCTTCTCTCATTAAAGCATTTACTTTGTTTTAATTTGAGATCATTAATCCATCACTTCTCCCTTGTCTCTTATCTCCATTTTTTGTGAGATTTGGACCTTTATATCATTGCTTATTCATTTCTTATGATGACCTTTACCTCTTTCCTTCTTTTAGTGCTTTCACTTCCTTGTTGTGTCTTATCTTTCAATATAATTTTTGTTAAGAGTTGACTTTGATCAACATCTTCCTAAGTCTTCCCTTTTACCATTCATCCTGTTAAAAGTTGAGCAAATCCATCATTTTATTTCGTAAGTCTCTTCACTTAACATTTTCGTTAATAATTAAGCATCATCCAACATGTTTTAAGTCTCGTCTTATCACACTTACAATTGTTGCAAGTTGAGCATGATAAATTATTTCATCTCTCCCCTCTTTATGTTCACTTTTGTAAAGGATCGTAATTTCATTTCAAACTTATTCATATTTCTTAACACTCACTTTGTTAAGAATCATCTAAACTAACACTTTATTCCATCTTCCACCTTAAAATCACTCATTTTTGTTAGGTGTTGCGAAGTCCCCTCTTTTTTCACTCTTATCAAACATTTTGTTAGGAGTTGATTGACGTCATCTTGTTACGTCTTGTCTCCCTTGAAATTCATTTTTGTTAAGTATCAATAACATTTCACTTTTCCCTCCTTTTTCATTTCTCTTAATACTTACCATGTTAGGAGTTAACCCTTTTTACATTTTTTCATCACTCTTATCATTCTTTTTTATTACGATTTGATCACATCCACCTTGTTAAGTCTCTCTTCCTTTAACACTCATTTTTGTTACGGAATAGAGCACATATGACTTCTCTTCATCCCTTTTTCCCTTTACTATAATTTTGTTAAGATATGGGCACTCAACTAACCTTTTTTTCTTTTTCCCTCTTAGCACTCATTTTTCTACGGGTCAAACTTTTTCCATCTTCTTCCCTCTTCCATCTTAGCATTCACTTTACTAGGAGTCAAGTTTTTCAAAAAAAATCATCACTTATGTCTTAGCATTAACTTTGCAAAGGGTTACATTATTCATCATACCTTTCTTTACTCTACCTCATTTCTCATTACAATGGTGGATTTATACAATTTATCCTTTGCCAAGAATGATAAATGATGAAAGACACCATTTCGGGTATGTGCAAAAAATGAAAACAATTCAACTTTGATGAATTGTGTCCATACCATTTTAATATGGACATCTTATGCATACCCTTGCCATAGTCTTTTGAGATGCTTAAATTCAACAAATACAAGGGAAAAATTGATCCAAGACAACATATCAAATAATTTTCCATAGCATGTCATGAAGTGGCATATAACAATAGATTTCTCTTGTGCATTTTTCCTATAAGTCTAGGAGGAAAAGGTTTGGATTGGTTCTTACACCTTCCAAAGGGATATATTACAACCTTTGCGGACCTCTCAGAGAAGTTCGTCAAACATTTTTCTCTCAACCTCACTCGCAATAATCACCATACTAGAACTTCTCAGGATGAATCTTGATACATCAACCGTAACCGGAATCTCATCACTAATGGTGTCATAGATAATTGCAATATGGACAACATACATGACCAATAAATCAAAAATCTAATCATACAACCTAGCGAAGACACTATTCCATGTAAATTTAAATGTAATTTTACACCCCTCAATGAAATTCTCTCTAGTGTCTTTCATCAACTCAAAGTGGCTAGGATGATAAAATATACCCTTACAGGACCTTGGATTGAAGGATAACCTAAGCCATATTGGTACAAAACTCATGCATATTGTGATTTTCATCATATTTATGGCCACTCAACCATTAAATTTACACATTCTAATAACTATTTCTAAGACTTAATCGATGATGGAGAGATCTTTGTAGATCTTGACAATGAACCTCTCACAACCAATGACATGTAAAATTCTACACCTTCAAATGAAGATTTGACTGTTGTCCCCAATTCTATTTATACTGACATTCTATGATATCATGATGAAGGTAAATTATCTCCCCCTTCAAACCAATCCATTTCTTCTACATATTTTATTCCTATAGTCCAAACATACATTGAACATGTTTCAGACAATCTTCTAACACCTAACGAGAACTTGAATTTTCTTCAAGACTCTATTTCAACCCTTGACATGATAGAAGAGGGTCCTTCATCAATCATAATTGAGCTTCATTCCATTCTTCCCATTCCAACTCCTATGCCTAGCATATCTAGTATTGTTGTCGAATGGATCATCAAGGCAACTAATCATCTATCTACATGCATATTACCCCATTGAGCCTACCAAACTATTATCCAAAATAGCACTCCTTTTGAATTTTTTTAGGATTCATCAAGTTAAAGGATAAGGAAACTTCTCTCTTAGCATAAACTTCTAAAAAAAATTAATAATAATAGTTGTGGAGTGTAATTTTGAAAAACTTAGTGATCTTTGGATTCTCAAAATCAGCCGAATGAAGTACTAATATTTTGGGTCTTTCGCAGGTGTCGAGATTAGACTACCAGATGTGTAAATAGAGTTTTGGAGGCCATAGATGTGTTGGCATTCATAAAGGAACCAAAATTTTACTAAGTGTTGAATCAATAAGTCAAATTTGAAGACATGGTAAATTTTGTGGTAATGGCAAAAATAGATAATACCTCACAACATGAAATGAAACATGGGTTCTATTCGAGATAAGCCACGATAAAAGGAAAAAAGGACGTAAAGGTGTTATGCTGAGACCATGTCTAGAAGATGTAATAAAATGACTCAGTGTCTTATAGGTTTCCTAAAGAATAGTATCTCATGGAATTTGAAATTTTGTGGAATGAAGGAATATGATTATGCGTAAAATTCCTCCTTAACAATATAAAGAAAATATTTGTGGCATGGAAAGAGTTAAAATGGTTACGTTTGAGATTCAAAATCCAAAAGATAAGGAATAATTGTGAAAGCTATGGTATGGCCATGAGAGTCAACTATAGTATCACGTAGGTTGACGAAGGATAATATGTCACGAGACAGGATGGAACTAGTTTTGGGTCATATCTTTTGGTCAAGAGATATTATTTTCATGAGAATTATGTGTTCACTTTATCTTCCCAAAGGCTACATTTTATAATAAATAAATGAAGAGAGATTTTTTTCAGGGAGAATAATGGAATCATGAAATAGTATGGAAAAAAATCAATTTTCTTGTTCCAAGCGCCCAACCACCTCACTTATATGTGATAAATGTTTGACAATTCCCATGCTCTCACCCACAAAATATCATGGAGCATGTCAAAATAAAAGTTGGATTATGAGTATAATTAATGAAAACAAGATAAGTGGGAAGATGATTTCATTGTACTCATCTACTTATTCAAATTCAAATTTCCCCTTTTCTCTCTCTCATATTTTATAAATGTAAGTTCTTAGGAAAATTTTTAGGATTCCCTTCTATTGATTTTGTAAGCTCTTCCTTTGATCTACACATTTTCTTGCCTTCTTACCTATGTAACTTCATATTTTTCAAGATATTTCTAAATTATTCTCTTCAAACATGATAGGTTCATTCTAAATGCAATACATATGTGGTCTTCCTCACTATGAATTCTTTGTGTTCGTTGTGGATTTTTTACCCCTTGTTCTCCTTAAGTTTTATTCATTTATGTCCATCAGAACTCTTTTTTTCTTTAAAAAAAATAGCATGAGATATTGTTTCATGTCATTCAAGGTCAGTTTAAAACCCTATCTTAGATTTAGTGCATCACCATTATGTCATTTTGCATATTTTTCCTTTCATTCAACCCTAGATCCTATGATTTTTAGAGTTAGTTGCATTTTATTAGTTTATGTTAGTTTCTATTGAGCTACGATAAAAGAAACAAACATTCTATAGAATTTTTTCTCAAGGAGCAAGGTGCCACACCTTTAAGACATTCCATGTTAGCCGAAGTACTTGATATTCCATTATCAAACCAAGGGTGTTACTTCTAGTCACCAGCAATATAATCACAATCATAGTCCAAACATGTAACTTGAAATGATCTAAGATGATCTTATGGATCTCCATGACCATTAAAAATAGGAAACTTGGGTGAAATAAAATTGGGGGGAAGTGGGTAAGAGGATTATATAGGAGAAATGAATAATTAAGAGAGGGAGATGAAGAATAAAATGTGTGTTGTAATTGAAAAATTTAATTCTATAAATCATGCTACATGGAATCTAAGGCATGGGTTCCTAAAGAGGAAAATTGTTGGATATGAGAGATGATATGGAAATAAAAGTGAGTATAAGGTGTGGCAATAGGAATATGGATGGTGGATGCCCCCATATTAGCGAGGAGGAGAATAAAGTGGATTGGAATATGTAGGAACTTTAGTGGTGATGGTATTAGTAACTAGATGGTTGGAATAAGATAACCATTATTCCTCTTCATGAGTATAATATAACAAGAGATCCAAGTTATCATGATGGTAAACATTGTACCTATTTAGCTCATTAATATTTTCTATAATAAATTCATGAGAAGACCTATCCATCATATGAAAAAAATACATCTGATATGCACGATTCAATAATAATTATTAATTAGTGGATAAAACTAAATAAAAAATATCATTAATATGAAATATACCGACATACAATGATAATCAAGTAAAATCAACAAGAGGATAAAAATGACTCAACTTATATATGATTTTCTAGACTAGGTCTAGGCTGGACTAGTTGTGGAATAGGCTCAATCTAGAGTGTATGTACTTTTTTTAGAAAGCATTGATTAAAAGGTTATCCCATTAAAGAATTCCCTGGATCTATACAATATCACATGGGTCACTAGATTCATAACTGGGCACTAGCGTTCTTATGAAAGGTATAGATATCGTTATTTTGGTGTGTGATAATGTCACCTTCACCTCGATCTATGTCACATCCACTTCATTGTAAGGATGTATTTTTACACATGTACCTACAAAAAAACCCTAGTTACCTACAGATGACTCAAGTTAACATTAGATGGAATAAAATATGCATATGCTTGAGTAAAAATCACTTCAACAATCACCCCAATGTGATTTTCACTAAGCGCTCCACTAAATTTCAGACTCAATATAGTGTGTTAGTGTGTAACTATGTGTGCATGTGGGGGAGTGTGGTATTCTTTTGTGTGTGTATGTGCACATGTGTGTACATGTGTGTGTGCGCACGTGTGCATGTGTGTGTACGTGTGCATGTGCATGTGCATGTGTGTGTGCATGTGCATGTGTGTGCGTGTGTGTGTGTGCATGTGCATGTGCACATGTGTGCATGTATGTGTGTCTATGTGCACGTTTCCGTGTGTGTGTGTGTGTTTATGTGTGTGTGTAAGTGTGTGTGGGGGGGGGGGGGGGGAGAGGGGTGGTAAGTGTGTGGGGGGGGGGGGGGGGGGGATGGGGATGGGGTAAGTTTATCCTTTAGAATTTAGAATTTAGAATTTAGAATTTTTCCTCCCTATGTAATGAAGAATGCAGCCAAAATGTAATCCTTAATTTTATCCTTTTTCCCAAGAAGTAGATAGAAAATAGTAGCCTAGTAAATCCCCTTAGAATACTTAGTAGGTTGTGTATATATGATCCCTTTTGTTTAATTTCTACATTAACAACAATATAATCCAGTTCAAATTGATCAATACAAACTTAGAGAATATAAATAAGTGATGGGTCATTTTTAAAATATAAGAACCAAAAAAAGGGAATAGAAGTTCCCAAATGGGGATAGTAGCATCAAAAACTAATATTTGTTACTAGGAGCTTATACCTAGAAATTTCCAAATATAAATCATGAAGTGCTCAGTTGAATAAAAAAGTGTGTGATGTCTAAAAGTAAAGGGATAATTCTAGAAAAGAAGGGGACAAAACCAAACACAGAATATCAATATAAAGCAAAACAAGTGTTATCAATGTTTAGTTTTATTTCTTAGGATTCATGCATATAACAACATACTAAAGGTGTAACTTAATATTTATAAGTGCATAGTTTTGTTTATATAGTTCCATAACAATGCAATTTCAGGTCACAATCTCTAGAATGGTTCATTACTCCCACTTTGTCTAGTTTGTGCACCTAGGTCACTCTTATACAATTATGTGTAGCTAATTACATCCCTTATTTTTGTTTCTGATCTTGCAACATATTCTTAACATTATTTTTAATTATTAATGTGTTATTATAATATTAAATGATCAATGTTTAAATTTAATTAATCGTAATAACCCCTATAATAAACCTTACATTCCTTTTCATTGTTGGGAATTCCCACAACATAAAGTCTATAAAACATAAAAAGGGTGTAATCAATATGATTGTAAGACCTTCAGACCTTCTTCCCAAATATACCCTTTTTATCCACATCATATTAACTCATCTTAGGTGTGATACTATATGATTTCATTGATCTCCCAAAAAAGTCCATCGCAAGCATTAATTATGATCCTCTTCATTTTGATGCTTCCTTTTTTATCGTATCTTATGTTTTTATGTACCCACTTATTAGATTACTTTTTATGTCTCTTATAATAACTTCCATTCCTTGTAAGTTATTTGATTGCTTTATTATATTTTATTAGGTGTCTTATTATCATTTTTTCAAAATTTTAACTTCTTTAAAAACTTCGTTATATTTTATGAGATATTAGTTTACCTACTTAGCACATATTTTGATTCACATATTATCCCATATTTTTCATTAACATTTTACATTTTATTTTATCATTGACATTTTCATTTTTTCCAACCATATGACTTATTACATTTGTGTAAACATATAAATGAGATAACAAAGGTAAACATATAATCATAAATCCCAAATTTTTACTATCTACAAGCTTGCAAGAACTAATTCCTCTCATATATGCACCATATATCATCTCATACATTTTACTTGTTATAAGCACAATAGAATGAGAGGGGGGGTGGGATAATTCCATACAAAAAATCAAATCAGATTTCAGATTGCTTATTCAAAACGCATAACCACTTAACCATCCATTAATGTGTGAACACAATCAAATATCATACATGTTATAACCCATGAGTAAAATAATCAACACAAGACACAAGATACAAGTGGTAAATCTTTAGGGGGAATAAAACCCACTGAAAACTTTGTTGATATTACACACAACAAAGACTCGATGGAAATAATGCACATCACAAAGAGGATGTATTAGTGAAGCAACCAATCCAAAACTCTTGTTATATTAACACAAAAAGATAATTACATTGATATATGACCACATAACACAATATTTTGTGTAATATCACTAATAAATTTGGGTCTGTAACAACTCAATGATGGTGATAAATTCAAATATCCAAACCAATATTCAGCTCCAAACTCTTCAAACCCATGCTCAAAACCTAGGGTCTTTCATCTCCACATCAAACATTTTCTTCACTTCTCAAAGCATAAAACATATGTTCTCACCAACACTTTTACCATCCTAAAGACATTTCACACCAACTATTAAAACAAACTTCACCTAGGTAACACTTATTGCACACACACCTCTAACGCTCACAAAAAGCACCCCAAAAATTATGCTTTATAAGCTCCCAATGATTCAAATTAAAAATAGGTGGGTTTTCCATCCAATGTTCTGACATCAAAAGTAAAAAAAAAAAAAAAAAAATCGTACCTTTAAATAAATTCACAAAAAGGAACACCAGGTAGGTAGGCCTATCAAAACCCTTCATCAATGCATCAAAAATCCTCAAATCACCATACATTTCGATGGAAAAAAGATTCTGTGGTCCTAACTACCAAGAAAATATTTTGATTTCACTTCTCATGGGAAAAAACACACATAGTACACCATTTATAAAAATAAAAATTTAAATACATATACATGATTGCAATACTAGGAAAACCATAAAATTTAAAATTATTTTGTTTAATAGGGCCCAGCGGGCTAATTACCTCCCACAAATCACTGTTTAAAACACCATGGTCTTCAAATTTGGCTTCAAGAAAAACCCAAAAAACACCTCCCTCACATAAGCATAGGGACAATGAAAATGGGAAATTAAGAACAATTAAAAATTCTCACTCACATACAAACTCTTGAACAACCACAAAGTCAAAAAATACATCAAACTTTTGCTTCACAAAAATTACGTTGTCAAAAAAGTTAGTTTTCAAATACAACTGGTAACACCATTCCAGATTCGTTGAAACTAAAAAATTGATTCATTGGCTTATTATTATCCTATTCATATTTAGGTGATATCAAACATACCCAACCATTCATACTAACAATGCAATCTTTCAAACAAAAAAAATCATCCCACCCACGTACTCTGGAGTGGATTTCTCCCCCTCAGTCGTTATATTCTATCCATCTGAGCCATAATTCTTTGTTAGCCAACTCCTTTTTATCTCTAATTTGACTGGATTACCAACTATCAAATATTCATTCATAAATGAAACAAAAAAAATATTACAACTGAAACATCTCTAAGTCTATTCCAAAAATATGTTCATCACCTCCTACTGCCTATACGTCCATTTTACTCCTCCAGACAGAGAGACTTCCCCTCAGTCTGATTACAAACTTGGCCCAAAACAGCGCTTGGCCCGTTAACCGACCCACTCTCAGCCCCTTCAAGAGCTTACTTTACCATAAAACTGCACACCGTGACATGAAAACTTATTTCTACATCAATAAAAAAAACCTCACATTAACTAACAAATGTCAATTACTTTGTCAACGCCTGTAGATAACATTTCCCAAAAACTAAAATGATTAGGAAATTGACGTGTTTGCGGGGGCGCACTCGCATCATCACCCATAACCTCTACATACATTATGAAATATTAAGGATTATAATACATTTCCAATCATTTCATCAGGAAACTAGTAATAAATTTATTGTCCATTAGACACTCAACATATCTCAACCCACTTGCGCTCTCGGGTTCAAAGTCCTAAAAATCTGTTACATCCTTAATATTTAGAGAGTTCACAAAGTCCTTCAGCATCTTCTGTGGCATCCTGAATGACCTATCCCCTCTCACGTCCTCCCTTCTTTGTGCACACTATTCTAAATAAATATAATAAACATCCTTTGAAAGTCACCGGTTTTCCCTCACCCTCACACCTACGGTAATACACCCTCGGTCTCTCACCCCTGCTTCGTGGTGAGCATCAACTAACCACCTCGGACTTGAAAATGGCTTACTTATTTGTTCCTGTTCACTAACAAACCCTACTATCTTGCAAAAGCTAATCATTCGTAACTAAAACTTTTCCCCACAAACACAAGGGGACACACCCTTGTGTCCCCCTTTTTTTTTTCCATTCATCACCCTTCTCCAATCTATCTCACTCCTTTCAACCCTATCTCATTTCGATCTATCCTTAGGGTTTTTCCCTGTACAAGGCTCTGGTCCACCTTTAAACCCCACCACCCCCCCGCTCTACCTCCTCATGACAAACCCTCCCCCTGGTTCCTTCCCTCCTTGCCCCTTCTAACTTAAACTCCTTCTTCTAACCCCACTGACCCCTATAGAGTGTTCCCTTTGTTCGACACCCCCTATGTCTTACCCAAGTTGTCCTTTGTGTTACCTCAAACTCACCTTGCCCCCAAGCCCTGTCAAGATGCGCTACATAACTATAAACACTTAGTTATTTGTTCAAACTCCCCTGGTTATACCACCTCAACCCGCGCCCAAACATAGAGAGCCTCACAACATGGTCACCACATATTATCTGACACCCTAATTCATATGAATTGCCTAGGGGCACCACTCTTCCCAAATAACGTTCTCCATTATCTCGTTAACATGGTTTCTAAATTTAAACCAGCAAGATCCAACCTCCATGCACCGACTCCTATGTAGCTAGGTCAATGGATAGCTTTCTTACCTAGAATAATAATCCTCAGTGAAAACAATTAATATCATCATGAACAACTCTTACAACCTATCATTCATCATAATTCCTTAGATTCTTCTGGCCCTATTCCAATTTTCATCACTTTATCATTAATGAGGTTTTAATCAAATGAAACCCACATACAAAAACATGCCTAACAATCTTCCCAATTTTTGCATTGATGGAAAAACCACAACTATACTTCTTCCTCCTTTGTAAATTAATGAAACGGAATACTTGTCCACATTTTCTTCAACATCCTCAGCGTCATAGGGATTATGAATTGGTTAGAAACATCAACCAAAAGGGTCTTATTCTAGCTAAAACTTTAAAATTTCACTCAAAAACCTAATTTTATTATTCCGTTACAAGCAAGTAGACACCAAACTCCCCTTGGGAATTAGCATATACATTCTCTTAACCATTACAAAAAATCATGAATTTTTTGTAACCTTCTCTGAGGGATATAAAACATCACTTATTCGCCTCTCAAGCATGCAAAAAAAACTTTCCAATTTCACCTCAAACTCTGGTTATGGACCTCTCAAAAATGCACTATATCAAAACCTTATAAATTGGACCATATTCTCACGGAGCATGCCAAAAAATGTTGATTAGGGGAAAATAATAACATTCTTTCCTTTCACTCTTGGTTATCCTTTCTAAGAAGGCAAAAAAATGTTTAGTCACCTTAATTGTGGTCAACATTCCAGTCCTTGAGAAATAGATCCCTTTTAATGGACTTTTCGTTATTTTAAGACCAACTTTGACAAGCTACAAACATACCATTCATCTTGGTATAGCTTTCCATCACCACTTGGGACTAGTACAAACCATATTCTAGTAAGACAAACATTGAATCATGGATCTTACTTGATTACTGGCGTGGGAGAGGGGTCTCAAACACTTTTAATTTAATGTCTTAAAGTGCTTTCATTTAATCCTTGATAGTCTATTTCGAATGAGATAAAAAAAACTATGGTGCTAACATTAAGTATTCTACTTGGATACAATAGGAAAAATTATACCTTATTTCCTTGAGAACATCAATTTTGCCTTCTATAAAAATATGTCAGTGCCCCCTTATCACAATTGAACCATACAAGACATGTCACTTAGAACACGTCTTTTCTTATCAGTGTAGTAAAGATCAACCCCTATAGTTCTATATCCATTTAACATGGGCATTCCAAACTTGGCTTAATAAGCATGGGGCAAAAGTACTACCAAATTATCCAACCATACCTGGTAAAGAATAAATAAACTTCCTTCTCTAATTCAATGAATCTCATATAGCTCCAAAATGCAATCCCCCATGCAATCTAACAACCATACATGGTATAAATTTAGCACCTGTACTGGTCACCACATAATTCTTACAAAACCCTAAATCTCATATGAAATTCCTAGACACCATCTTCATCAGTGCTCCATTATTTACATGTTTCTCATAAAACATAATATCCACCTCCATGCACCGACTCCTATGCTAGCTAGTGTCACTGGATATGCTTCTTCCTAGAATAATTAATCCTCAGTGAAACCCTCTAATATCATCATGAACAACTCTAAACCATCATTTTCATTCATATACATCCGTAAAGATTCTCTGGTTCTCTGCCCATTCCATCATTCACTTTATCATTAATGAGGTTTTACATCAATGAAACCCCTATACAACAACAATGCCAACATCTCCCCATTTTTCATGATGGAAAACCACCTATACTTCTCCTCCTTTTTACATTAATGAAAAAGGAATAACTTGTACCCAACGATTTTCTTCAACATCCTCAGCTTCCTAGGATATGATTGGTTAGAAACATCAAACCACAGGTCGTATTCAGCTCAAACTTAAAATTTCACTCAAAACCTAATTTGTATCTTCCTTTCATCAATGCAAGTAACACAAGAAACCATCTCCCTTGGGTATCATATACTCTCCTTAAACCATACAAAAAATCAATGAATTTTTTTTTACCTTCTTCTTAGGGATATAACAATCATTATTTCTTTCGCCTCTCAAGCATGCAAACAACTTTCTTCCATTTCACCTCAAACTCTGTTATGAACCTTCAAATGCCACTAATATCAACCTATAATTGGACCCATATTTCTCACGAGCATGCCAAATGTTGATTTAGGGAAAATAATAAACATTCTTTCCTCACTCTTGGTTTGCCTTTCTTACGTAAGAAGGCACAAAAAATTGGTTTAGGTTTAGGTCACCTAATTCTTTTCAACAATTCCAGCCCTTGAGAACAATATATCACCTTACTGGAACCTTTCAGTTATTTTAAGAGACACTTTGACATCTACACTACAACATACCATTCACTCTTTGGTATTACTTTCCATCACCCCTTGGACTTAGTACAACCATATCTAGTAGACAACATTGAATCCATGATCTTACCTTGATTACTTGGCTTGGAGGATGGGGTCAAACACTTAATACGTCCTAAGTTCTTTCATAATCCTTGATAGTCATATTTAATGAGATAAAAAAACTATTGGGCTAACATTATTATACTTGGATACATAGAAATTCATACCCCCTTATTTTTCCTGAGACATCATTTTCCTCGATAAAATATTTCAGCCCCTATCACAATTGACCATACAGCATGTTCACTTATAACAACATCTTTTCTTATCATTGTAGTAACTTAGCAAACCCCTATACGTTCTTATATCCATAATTTGGCATCAAACTACTTTGCTAATAGCATGGTAATAACTACCAAATTATCCACCAACCTTGATCATTCATTAAAAGATCCACATAGAATCAATCATTAAATCTCTTTAAATTAAACTTCCCAACATTCTCAACTATCTCAACTAACACACTACAACTTGTGGTTGCATTTAGGAATCATTCCTATTATCAGTCAAAAAGACATCTTTTCTTTCTTTTCTTTTTCTTCATTTAGTATCTTATATTCCTTATAGATCATGTAAACATGGCTAGGAAACAACTTGCTTACCAGAATTGAGTTATTTATAACCTCTCTCCCCTATGGGATCCCGATACTCTAAAATTTCATTCACACCTAAACCCTAACAACAAGTAGTAGAGACCATTTTTCATATGGATCACAATGAAGTCAATCCATATTACCATGTTTTGAGATCCAAAATCTTAATTACACACAATTCAAATATCAGAACACCTTTTTACACGTGAATATACTAGTGTCATTTGATTTCTAGATCAAAAAACAAAGATAATTTCACAATGTATCACACCTATAGATGCGCATTTCCATTATGAGTTTACTGTGACCTTTAGCCTTAGAATCATGATATCAAAACATTTATCACATCCGAAATTTCAGAGCAATTATATTATGTCAATTAAATTCAACTTGATTCTTACCTGAGGATGTCACAGATGCTCTGCCGTTGACATATCACTGGCCGTATAACTTAACAATTTTCTTAAAGACATAATAAGAGAAACTTAAAGATTTTTTATTACACCGGAGATAAATCACCTAGCAAACTTTCACAAATCATTTATACTTTTTCACAGATGGCATAATAGTTTTATTTGATAATTCTATCTAACCAATCTGGAATGATGCAATTCAATTTTTTGACCTTGTAGATGTTCAAAACAGACACCAGAAACCCAATTGTCTACCCTAAGTTTTTTCTATTAAATTCACTAAGACAACCAATATGATGAATGATTCATGAAATCCAATCAAATCCTTACTTTGAGTGCATATTCCAATTCCATAGAGTCCATACACCAGAATGAAATACTCAAAGAGACAAATGAAGATATTCAACTCTACAGCATAGACAAGAGACTCCAAAGAGTAGAACTTTTAACCACTGTTTATTTCACCTACTTTCAAGGATCCCCCTGCACCATTTGTTTTTTTTCCATAGTCCTTGATCAATATTGAATATTTTTAGACCCATCAAGATGAAACTATACA
>JAHRHJ020001698.1:0-19065 GCA_019776745.2 Taxus chinensis
TCAGGTTTGGGAGGTGGCTCGACATATGTTTGATGCTTGTGTTTTCCCGAAACCCGCTTCTGCCGGTATTACCAAATTTCCTTTGTTTTCGGGTGCGGAAGATGGACTTGCATGTGCATCGGGTTCGGAGGGTTGCTTGACATGTTTTCGCCCCATGTTTCTGCGCCATGTTTCTCCACCTCTGAAACCCGCTTTCCCTTTGATGTCAGGTTTTCCAACCCTTGCGACATGTTCTTTCCTGTCGGGTTTTCCAACCCCTCCGACATGCCTTTGATGTCAAGTTTTCTAAACCTTCCGACATGCTTTCTTTCCATGCTTTCCCGACTTCGAAACCCGATTTGTCTTTGTGTCGGGTTTTCCAACCCTTCCGGAACATTTCTTTCTATCGGGTTTTCTAAACCTTCCGACATGCTTTGTGTGTCGGGTTTTCCTTTCCTTCCGACACTTTTCTTTGACACTTAGAAAATTTTCCTCTCTTCCTCTGCCAACGCCCCACGGTGAAGACACGTGGCAATTTCTCATTGGTTCGGATCAGTGCTCGAAAACTCACCCTTTGACTTTTTGACCTTTTCCCTTGTGACACGTGGCGTGCATTGATTGGTCGACGGGTCTGCCGACTCCTTCACGCCCTTCGCGTCTTTTTGTCCCGAATGTCCAAACCCGTTTTGGGACATAAACTTCTGATTCGCCCGAAATGGGCTTCCTTTGTCCCTCATTTGGTTTTGATGACACGTTTGTGCTCATTTCGGCTTTCGGTTCGGCAATCGGTTCGCGCCATCCCTTTGTCCCACTTGTCCCATTTTGCTTTTGGACCCAGTTCCGGTGCTCATTTCGGCCGATTCGGCTCAGCAGTTTTCTTTTTTCGTCCTTTTTCGTCCCAGCTTCTGTCCCATTTGCATTTTGGACCCAAATGCTTAGCGGGCTGCTCATTTCGGCCGATTCGGCCGGTTCGGGTCTTTTTGTCCCACACGTCCCAAACTTTGTTTGGACTGCCTGGAGGCTTTTCGGCCGATCCACGCCCGCGCCTTTTCGATTGTCCCAAACGATGCATGTTATCAAAATTACCCTGGGGGGTGAATTTTGGATAACAGTTTGGCGACTCAGCGGGGTCATCTGCCTGCTAGATGAATGATCAGTAGCCTGAAGCATCCATTGGGCATGGAGTCATAAGCAAGCCTGAAAACTAATCTGAACTTGAAAATCTCCCTCTGAGCCACTTGGAAACCCACCGGGACATGGAGTTGTTCTCACCAAAATGCCACTGAAATGAACTGTGCAAGAGCAAAACCAGCAACACCAAAAACTATGTACAAAACTGAAAATCATACATGCTCCAAATGGAACATGCAGAGTGTGCACAAGCACTTCTTCTGCTGAAAGCAAACCTACCTACTCTACTCTAACTGGAAGCAAAGGCAAGCTAAACAAACCCTGCAACTGGTTGTGAGAAATAGCTTCCTTTCTTCAAAATTGGCAGCCATGCAATTGATTTGGCACTGATCATGGCTGTTAGGATGAGTGGAAAATCAACAAGAAGCTGGTCTTCCACCCAAATCATCAAGGTATCAACTGAAGGTAAATTCAACACCTCTTTTAGTTGCTCTTCATTTGGATTGAAGAGGTATGACAGCTGATCCTTGGTACTTTGTAGCTCATCCTCATGCTCAGAAGCAAGCATGACTGGTTGTGACTTCTCCTTTGGCTCCAATGAAGCCAAATACCTGATTGGGCAAGGTCTGATCCGTTTGATATGCCCATAGCTCTGATTTTCAACTCCAAAAATGGAGTCTTCTTGTAGACCCTCTTGAATGGATGGTGTGGAAGAAATGGTGGAATCCTTCTGTCCTTTCTCTTCCTCCAACGAAGAACATGGAAGATTAAAATCTTCCAATCTTGATTCCGAAGAGCTGTTGTAAGATGCAGGCTGCTGCAAATGAAAGCTCTCCTTCATGACAGTAGACTCTTGTGTTTGGAATGTGGATGATGAAAGAGAGAATGGTGAAAACTCAACTGGTTCCTCTCCATCAAAACAGTCCTCCAAATCTGACAGATAAACTGCCTCATTGCTGTCCTGCTGCAAATGTTCAACTTCCTCCATGGTGTCCTCTTGATCTGCAACTTGACCACCATGGTTTCCTTCACTCTCCAACATTGAGTTTGAGAGATCAAACTCCTCTTCAGCACTAGAACTTGAGAGAGATGAAGTAGAAAGAAGAACTGAAGGTTCTCCTGTAGCCTGCTTTGTGCTCAAAGCCCTTGGATCTGCACTTTTCTCCTCCACAGCTAGAATGTGCTCCTCTTCTTTTGGATTTGGAGCAGCTTCTCCTTCCTCCAATGTTTGAAGACAATCTTGCTCTTGATTGAACTCTTCCTCCAGCATGAAGTTTGTCAAGTCAAACTCTTCAATCTGCTGCTCTAGAGGACAAGTTGGGACTGCAAGATCTTCTTCTATAACTGCAACAAAATCAGTCCTGACCACCATTTGTTCAACCTTAGCCTCTTCTGTAGGCTTAACCATCAAAGGGATCTTTGTCAATCCCAAATTTGGCAGCCAAACTTACTAAGCTCTTAATCATTTCTTCTTTTCTTGGCTCTTCCTCTTACTATCCTTGATGACTGATTTTTGCAATTTCTTCTTACCCACATGGAATTGGGAATGCAAGAGGAGGGATGGGTTGAAACTCAATTGATTTTACAATTTTTTGTGGTGGTGGAGGTAGTGAAACCTCTTGTTTCTTTGGAGTGAGGGGGGTATTTCTTTTAGCTCTTGTGGAGGGGATGACTGTTTGGAAGGGAAAAGGAAAGAAGAATTGAGATGAGGTGGAAGACTAGAGGTGGAGAAATGGATTCAACATTTGGGACAGCAGATGGGAAAGTTTAAAGCTTGACACTGCTGAAATGAAACAGATTGGGAAAGAGGAAAAAAACCAGATGATGGTGTGCTTACCCATTGACAAGGTTGCTGAATACTCCTCTCATACACCTCTATTTCTTCAATCCACTTGTGCAAGTTGGGGCAGCATTGCAATCATGAAGTCAAGCTTCTCCTGAGGGCTGTAATGCCTTGGAAAAGGTCCCACCCATGGACAAGGTGCTCCACAACCGATTCCAAAAGCTTTCATTTGGGCTTGAGCCTTGGACTGCACCATCTTTACCTCCATTTGGATTTTCTCCAACAGACTAGCATCTTGCATCTGATTGTCTTCATTGTATGCATACCTCTTGCTCTTGGAAAGCTTCATATCCAAACTGACTTTGGCACTGCTGCTCATATGGGTATGCATACTGATCTTGAATCTACTCAAAATGCTGATTTGGAGGATTTGTAAAACATGTTGGAGGTGGAATATACTGCTGTTGTTGTAAATGTGAGTTCCATGATGGAAATGAAGTCATGATTGCACAACTTCATAGAATGGAAAAGAATGGAAGAGATGGAAAGAAAGAATGGATGGAGAAAATGAATGAAAATGAATGGAAAGGAAGGTCTGCAACTTCAGAGATGGGTTGTTGACCAGATGGAGTCGCCAGATGTGTTTGCAAGTGCCTCCAAAGGCTGAAATCTTCACAGGAACACACCAACCTGCAAAAGATGAAGTGGAAGACCTCTAAGGTCCCACCGGGCGTGCCAAAACTGTTAGTGCAAAATCACAGCACCCCCAAAATGAACCTAACCCCTGGATCTGCCAAAACTATTTGCAAAATCACAGCACCCCTGGATGCACATCAGGCTTCTAGGTTGATCTTCAGGCATCCAGTGTGATTGCACAACATTGAATCCTTTCTCCAAGTGTGGGACTTGTAAGAATGAGAGGAATCTCCAGAGAAGGCTGGTTCCTGCTCCTAAACTACCTGCCACGAGCTATTCCAGTGCAGGAAAGCTAATCTAATCCTAATCTAACCAGGCCAAGGAGACAGAGAGAGAGAGAAAAAGGAAAAAACAAAAGCCTACACTAAAACGGTGATACACCAGAGAAGGAGAATGTTGAACATCTATCAAAACTGCCATGGAACAAAGAGAGGTGAGCAATGGGAAGGATGGACAGATGCATCACAGGCCCAAGGATAGATTTCACACAGAAAATGTCCCAAAACTCCATGAACACAGCTCCAAACCTGCAATGAACATTCAAACATGCACAAATACCTGCAATGAAGAGAGGCAAGAAGAGAACAAGCAAAAACGAGAAAGGATGGACAGATGCATCACAAAACACGTTTTGTTGCTCCAGAAGTTTGCACAGAACATCATTTCAATAGTAAAAGGAAAAAAATGCCATTACAGAGCAAGGGAGGAGGTTCGAACTCCATTTTCAACCCTAGAGAAGAAAAGAAGGGAGGGCAGAGAAGAAAGAATGAACAACTTTTTTTTTTTTAAAATGAGCCCCTGGCTTTTACAATGCATATAGGAAGAATGAGAGAGGGAGAAAACGATGGGAAAACAGATCTACCCAACCACCAAAAAGATGCATTAATCATTTCATTTCCAGGTGAAAAAATGCGACCCATCAAAACTTTGAATTACATTGCTTCTAGAGAGCAAAACGAAGGCCCATACTGCATTAAAGCTGGTTGTTGAAACGTCACTTCTGGCCATGAACACGCGTCAGAGCCGTTTCTCAATTTTCTCTCTCCAGACTACACCAAAATTTAAGATTGAGCCCCAGAATCATGTAGAGAATTTCAAAAGCTTTCCGTTGATATAAAGAACGTGCAAATCCGAGCTCTGGATCAAAAGATATGCCGATCTGAAGATTTAGGGCAAAACAGGTGAAAACGGATTTTGAAAATCTTTTCCCGCGCTTCGCCACCTGGATGACACGTTTCATGTTTTGATTGGATGAGCAATTTCTCTCAAAACATTTCGCACCGGGCTTACACTCCTTTGTCATTTTCCTCATGGGCCCCTTAAATGGACATGTGGCTCAAACCTCATT
The DNA here is from genome assembly GCA_019776745.2 of Taxus chinensis. Taxonomy (NCBI): domain Eukaryota; kingdom Viridiplantae; phylum Streptophyta; class Pinopsida; order Cupressales; family Taxaceae; genus Taxus; species Taxus chinensis. The sequence goes on from JAHRHJ020001698.1 coordinate 4,938, forward strand.
TTTCGGCTTTGATTTTTCACCCTTGGGAAAATTTCCCAAAACCCTGCTCTGCGCCGCTCCGCTGGACAATTTCCTGGTTCGCCCACGGGTTTGCGACTTCATTTTCCTTTGCGCCTTTTGAAATGCATCCTTGGCAAAAAATCAAAATTTTCCAACCCCCCGACATGCTTCGTTTTCTTCCCTGCTGACAGGACACGTGGCATCCTCTGATTGGTTTTCCGGCTCCTTCTAAAGTTTTCTCTTCCTCCTCCGGGTCTTTTTTCCTGTAGCCCGGTCCGCATTTTGATTTACGCCCTTTTCCCACCTTGGACATTCGGCGGTTCTTCACTCCACTGCTTTCCCACTTCGACCTCCCGATTTGCCTTTGTGTGGGATCTTCAATCCATTCCGGCACATTTCGATCTGTCAAGGGAAAATTTCCCTGCCTTTCCTCGGGTTGTCGAGGCCCGGCAACTTTTCAAAATTTTGCTTCGAGTTTTTCCTTTGTGCGTTCCCAGTTTTCTAGAAAGGGTGACACGTGGAAAAATTTCTCATTGGTTCGGATCGGGCCGGAAATCCTTTGTCTGATTGATTTGTCCAAAAATTGAATTTGTGGCAAGTGAAGTTGATTGAATTTCGGCAAACTACTTCCCCTTTCCTTCTCCGGCTCACGTCTTTTACTTTTGGATAAGGATTGTCCCACTTTGCTTGGCAGAAAAATTCTTTGTCCTATTTTCGGCCATTGGAATGACCACCACCATGTTATCGACTGTCTTTTTGGTTATGTCCCATTACCCTTTATAGATTGTTTCAGGGTTTTCAAATACATCATTCAGACTCATGGTAACAAATTTGAGTCGATCTGGCCGGTTCGGGGAGTCCTTCCCGCTTCCTTTCAACCTGTTGTCACTACTTGCACTTTGAGGATGTGCTTCATTCATAAGCTTGGTTTCAGGTTGTTATTTGAAAAATGTTTCCGGATCGGAATTCCGCGCCCTTCGGTCATAAACTGAAACAAATTTTGATCCCAAATGTCTAAATTCCTTTTCATAGAACCGTTTTTCCTCATTTCGGCCGAACTCCGGTTCCACCAATTTTTGCTCATAACTCGTCATCTAGATGGTTTGGGCCATTCTTTTAGACTAAGGAATTTTGCTGATTACATAAAAATAGTATCATTTGTTCCAATGTCCTAAAACTACCTTAACATGCAAGGACTTAGCCAATTTTGATTGATTTTTCCTGGATCAACCTACTTTCAATAGTAATTTCAAATGAACTTTTTTTGCATTTTCTCAGAGCTTGCTTATATTTTCTTTTTCCCAGGGGTTTAGAAAAACTATATTGATGATGAACCTATGAAACATGAATTTTCAAAACCAAATCAATCAAGACATTTTGCTTGGGACTTGAATATTCTGTGCATGTTACAACCAGTCCAAAATTAAACTTAAATTTTTTGTTAAAATTACTCTAACAAGCTATGTTCCACTATTATTTGGTGCTAAAGTTTAGATGATTTGAAAATCAAAAAGTTTTTCATTCTAATGTTTTACATGTGATTAATTAGTTAGTTGTATTTTTTATCCGAAATGAATGCAATGTCTACATGTCATAGACAATCATTAGGAATTGAAATTTTCTGAAATTTTTGATAAATTGGAGAAATCCAAAAGTTGAAATCATGATTGTAGTGCCTTTGATTATCAAACATCCTTATCTTATGGGTCCATTTGTAGAGGTTCCTGGAGTGCAAAATCACAGCACCCCTGGATGTTGTATCAGATTTCTAGGTTGATCATTCTAGCATCCAGTGTGATTGCACAACATTGGAAACCTCTCTCCAAGTGTGGGAATTGTGAAAATGAGAGAGGAACTCTAGATTAGAGGCTGGTTCCTCAAACTCCTCTGAATTTAGATCTATATTTTTATGCTATAGAGGTTCAGATCCTAATCCTACTCTAAAAATCAAGTAGACAGGGGAGTAATGCAAAAATGAAACTAACTAAAGATGGTGATGCACCAAAAGGAGTGGTGAACATTTTTACTTCATGTAAATAGACACATCATTAAAATGCAGCAAAAAGCATACACAAGAAATAAGATCCCTAATTAAAGGATTTGAAATGAAGCAAATTGTACAAACAGAGGACTTTTGGTACTCATTCACAAGCTTGCATTATCATTTCCAATGTCAAAATCATATTTGCATTACAACCTCAGAGAGGTAAAAATCTGTTACATTGTTTCTTTGAAGAGGTCTGATTCTTTACAAAATCACCTGGAGGTGAAACCAAGAATTTTCCTCCATAATGCCAAAAAATGTTCCACCCTTAAAATGAGCCAAATCTGGCTTTTACAATCATAATCGAGCCCAGGAGATGAGAAAACGTCAAAACATGGGAACCCAACCTCATTGACATAAATGCATTAAATCAGCATGGAGAACCTTACAAACCCATACCCTGAACATTTTTGACCAAATTGGAGAGAATGCGACCCATTCTGCATTAAATTTGGTCAATTGAAATGTCACTTCTGGCCATGAACACGTAAAACCAGAGCTGTTTCTTAATTTTCTCTCTCCTAGACTGAACCAAAATTCAAGATTGACCCTTGGAATCATTGTAGAGAATTTCATAAGCTTTCCAATTGAATATAAAGAACGTGCAAATCCGAGCTCTGGATCAAAAGATATTTGAATCAAGTGAAGATTTAGGGCACAAAACAGGCGGCCCATAAATTCTATGAAAATGGGTTTTGAAATTTTTTCCAACTGGCCACCTGGATGACACGTGTCAAGCAGCTGATTGGATAGCAATTCTCTCTCCTTCACTTAGACGTCAAATTTAGTTTCCCTTGAAATTCCATTTAGTGTCCTCTTTTGGACATTTGTCACTTCGCTAGTCAGTGCCTATCCTGAGAATTTCCATTTGAAATGTGGTTGTGTTGAAACCTTTGTCTTAACTTTCATCTCTTTGACACTGATATTAAGATTTGAATTGGCCAGAATTTTGCCAAATAATTTAATAAAAAACACACTTTTCATCACATATCCCATACGTATCTTAGGACATACGTCCTAATGTCACATATGGCGCATTCAGAACTCTCCAATGCTTAAAAGAGTTAAGGACATTTTATCCCTTGATTAACATGTGGATTAATTTGATTCTAGATAGCTTATTTATAATGGCTTAGGTCTTGTTTAAAATCCCATCGCCAAAGGTTGAAATATTTGGAAGACGATAAAACTTTATGAGGCCAAACCAAATTTCCCGAAATGGGCTTCTTTGTCCTACATAAGAAGCTCTTGGGACACCCGTACATAAGATTTGTGAATGAGTCCTTTCGTTTCCTTCTGGGCTTGAAAGAGAGATCTTAAAGGTTATGAAAAAGGATTCCAATGCTCGGCTGGACACATGGCGGGATTCCAGGCCCCTCCTTCAATGTCCCAAACTCTTAATCCCTTAGGCCTTCAATTCTAATAAATGTCCCAAATGTTTTATTGAGGTCAAGAGAGTGGTAGTTGAGGACAATACACTTTAAGGAAATTTCAAATTTTTCCTAATAATAAGTCGCCTTGTCATTTCTTGTTCCTCCTCACCTGGAAAATTTTAAATGACCGCATCTTGAAAATTTATAATGGAGTTAGCCCGGAAAAATTTCAAATTATGTGGAACACAGATTTTTTGCCCTTGGATCATTTTCAAACCTTTGAAGTGCCCACCAAATTTAAAATACTGAGGAATGTTATCAAAATTTACCCAAAAAATGAGGGGGTGAATTTTGGATAACAATTTGGCGACTCAGCGGGGTCATCTGCCTGCTAGATGAAAGACCAGTTGCCTGAAGCAGTCCATTGGGCATGGAGTCATCAAATATTCTCATTTAGAACCCAACTGACTCAGAATGTGCAAGGAGGAAGATGGAATGTCACCTGATGGGAGCAAGGACTGCTAAGAAACATCTCCATGGACAGCAAGCTGTGCCAAAGCACTTAGGGAAAACAAAACTAACCTACAGCAAAACAATGTGCACAAGCACTTGGAGGAATGAAAATCTAATCTAATATTTACAAGGTAGTGAATTTCCCTCTAGAAGCAATGCTTGAGATAGATTCCATTTACTGGAATCTGCAGTTCTTCACCATCCAATGAGGCCAATTGGAAAGCATTGTTGTTCTTGCACTTTGTGACCATGTATGGGCCACTCCAAATGGCATCAAATTTTGAATGCCTTCCCAGTTTTTCTCTATCCACATCCCATTTCAACACTAGATCTCCAACTTGAAAAGATCTATCCTTGGCCTTCCTATCAAAGGTCTTCTTGATCAAAGCTTGATCCTTTTCCATTGCTTGGGATGCCTGATTTCTGATCTCTTGCAGCTCCATCAACTCTGCATACCTCACCTCCATGGGCTCAAACTCTAGCAACTCCAGCTGCTTCATGAGTTCCAATGTTGGCAACTCAAGTGACATGGGCAAGATTGCCTCTCTTCCATAGACAAGCCTGAATGGAGAGTTACCTGTGGATCTTTTGGGAGTTATCCTATCAGCCCATAAGGCTGATTTCAGTTTGGTATGCCAAGACCTCTGATTCTCATCAAGAGTCCTCCTAATGATCCTCAACAAGTTCTTGTTTGTAGACTCGGCCTGGCCATTACCTTGAGGGTAATAGTTTGATGAAGTGCTTAGGTAGATACCGTTCTTGACAGCCCACTCAGTCACCTTAGATCCAATGAATGCCAATGCATTATCAGAGATTATTGTAGCAGGTACACCAAATCTGGTTGTTATCCCCTCATAAAAGTCTAAGATGCTAGACTCATTCGCCTCTTTGAGTGCTACTGCTTCTGTCCATTTGGTGAAGTAGTCTGTGGCTGTCAAAATCCATTTGTGCCCTTGGCTTGAATTGGGATTAATGACTCCAATGAAGTCCAAACCCCATTGCATGAATGGCTGGTCAACTGAGATTGGATGTAATGGAAGGGCAGCAAGTCTCTCTTTTCCTGTGAAGAATGCACAATTCTTACACCTCTTGATCCATGCATAGCAATCACTGAAGATTTTAGGCCAATAATAACCAGCCTTCATGATTTTTAGAGCTGTCACTCTTGGTGCAAAATGACCACCAGCTGGTCCACCATGAAACTCTTCTAACACCCTTTGAATCTGATTTGTGCTAATGCATCTCAGCAGCACTCCATTCACATCTTTCTTGAACAAAACTCCATCAACAATGGCATATGGGACAGCCTGCAATCTGAAGTGTCTCCTTTGGGTCTTGTTCATCTCCAGAGGGCATAGGCATGTGCCTAGGAAGTGTATAATACCTTGGGTCTAACAAGGAGTGGGGGCAGCATCATTTTCTTCTTGATTGCCACTTGGCTCATGGCTGTCCTGGACTGTCAAAACAGCCTCTTCTTCATTGCATACTTCCTTTTTGCTTCCCAAAAACAAGCTGCTCACACAATCCTTTCCCTCTTACCAGCTTGGTGATCTTGATCTCAATGTCATACTCCATGACACATGGGTGATCCAACCTGCCCTTTTCTCATTCAAATCCTTGTTGAGGAGGAAGTCCTTAACCCCAGCATGTGAGACCAGCAACTGGACCTTGTTGTTTGAGACTAAATGCTTGAATTTCTTCAAGCTTCTGATTACTGCAAGTACATGCTTCTCAATAAAAGAGTATCTCACCTCATAGTCATCTAGGCTTTGGCTGAAGAAGGCAATTGGCTGCTCATCATTATCCTTGTTCTGCTGTACCAAAATGGCAGAAATAGTGTCACTACCTCCAAATGCATAGAGGATGAAATCCTTGGAGAAGTCCGGGTTGATGAGAGTTGGTGCTTGAGAGATGGCTTCTTTGATTGCTTCAAAACTCTCCTTGCCTTCTGTTGTCCATTTGAAAGCCATGCTTTTCTTTAACATTTTGGTGATGGGCTTGACAAGGGCTGCAAAATTTGGGACAAACCTCCGAACAAAGTTTATCCTTCCCAAGAAACTCTGAAGGGCTTTCTTGTGGCTTGGCAATGGTAGTGCTCTTATGGCTTCAACCCTTTCTGGGTCAATTGCTAATCCTTCTTTGGAGACAATATGGCCAAGTAGCTTTCCTTCATGTGCTTGAAGAAAGATACACTTCTTAGGATTTAAAGACACTCCAAATCTACTTCACCTCATGGAACACTTGTCTCAAATGAAAGAGATGGTCTGCTACATTTTTGAAAAAACAGTGATATCATCTACGTATATCAGCACTATCTTGTTAATCAAGCCTTCGAATGCCATATCCATTTCTCGCTTTAGAATGTTGCTCGCGGTGTTCGATAGTCCAAATGGCATCTTCTTGTAAGCATATGTTCCCCATTTGGTTGTGAAGGCTGTCTTGAACTAGTCCTCCTCCTTCACCATAATCTGATTGAAACCTGAGTATCCATCAAGTAGCGAAAACCTCTTCTGACCCAGCTACAACCTGCAATATTTGCTCCATGGAAGGGAGTGGATAATGGTCCTTGAGAGAGGCTCTATTCAAATCTCTGAAGTCAACACAGCAATCTGATCTCTCCACTTTTCTTCCTGACTAGAACTAAGTTGGCGACCCAACTAGAATGCTTGATTAGGAATATGATCTTGCTGACTCAATCAACTTGTCCAATTCTTTTCCTCATGAGAGGCTCCATGTGTGGGTTGATTGGTCTCTGTTTCTGCCTGACAAGCTTAGTATTTGGATCCAACTCGATGGTATGCTGAGCTAAGTTGGGATTGAAGCCCTTCAAGTCTTCATAGCTCCAAGCAAACACGTCAGGGAATTCTTGACAAAGTTGTATGAACTCATATCTCTCTTGTTCAGTTTTCATTCCTTCCAATTTGCAATGGTTTGTTCTCTTCTACCAAGATGGATACCGAATCCTCCCTCTGTGACCTGAATATTTGCTTTCTCCTTTCTAAACTGATCATTGGGGTTAAAAATGGACTCCAAGGTGACAAGTCCCTTGGGTAGCTTATCAGTTCTTAGCTGTATCACCTGGTCACCATATTGTTGTTTCAACTTCTCTTGATTCTTAGCTGAGCAACTCAGCTTCTTCTTGCAAGAAATGGATGATTTGCTGGTCATTTTCGAATACTTGCCAATTGACCATCGTTATATGGCACTAAAGGCCTCACAATCACGTGGATGTTTGGCTTGTACCTTGTCTTGTTGAATGTTTTCTACAATGTCAAAGGTTGCCCCTACTGCTGCTACAAGCCTGTCAGTAGCTTGATTCTCTTTTCTGGGAATGGCCTTGATGCTGAAAGCCTCAAAATCTTCCATAAGGTCCCACACCCCTGTTTTTGTAGCATCTTGAGTAGATCATTTTTGGCAGCATGTTGTCCCTTGACCTGATTTACAATCAGCTCACTGTTCACCAAAACACTTGCAAGTTATTTATTTTCTCTCTTTATTTCCCAATGCATCCCTTGCACCAAGGCTTCATATTCAGCAGTGTTATTGGAGCATGCAAAATGAAATCTAAAAGCTGAATAGTACTTTACTCCTTTAGGTGAAACAAGCATAGCTCCACCTCCTGCACCTTATCTACTTCTTGATCCATCAAAAAATAGCTGCCATACCTCATTGTCATCTTCAAGGTTTGGCTTGGTGATGCTAGGAATAGGCTGATTTTCCTCGTGTATGCAATAAACCCCTAGCTCAGATTATTCTACTTCTTGATAAGGATCAAAAGCATGTACCTTGTTTGCACATTCATCAAGAGTTAGATCCGGGATGCTTCCAACCTTGGTGTCAACTTCATCAGTGCTTGGGTGATCTTCTTGATTGAATGCTGAGCAATTGGCATTAATTTGACTTGGAGTGTAAGGCTCAATATGGAAGTTTGTAATAGGTTTAGACCTGATTGTAGCTTTGGTTCCATACCTTGTTCTGAACAACATGTGTGACCAATCAGCAGACAAATATCCTCCAATCTTGGCTGTGAAATCCCTTGACAAGCAAAGGGAAAAGAGTGGTGGAAGGTCTATAACTGATACATCTTGTAAAACAACAACATTTGGACATGCATGCAAGGTAAGATTCAAGTTTCTAATGATCCCAACTGTTGCTACTGGTGTCCCATCTAATGCACTACTCCTTTAGATATGGTTTCATATTGAAGCCCTAGCTAATCAGCTATTTGGTTTCGGAATCATTGAGCTACTTGCCCCAGAGTCTATCATGCAATTGTGCACTAGATGATTTCCAATGATCAATGAAACATAGAAGGGAGGGGGCTTCAAAATTTTACCTTGCTATCCTCCATGATCCCTCAGGCTGGGCAGCATTTGGTGAGCAATTTTCTCTTGCATCTGAACTTACTGATTCAAAGTTGGCCAGTCCTTCATGGTAGCTTGTAGCAGATCTCTTTGGCCTAGGATAGATAAGAATTCCCACCATTGATATATTGACATTTGTCTTCTTCATCTGATCAATGATACTGAATGGTGATGAAGGATCTCTTTGCTATCCCTTGGTTTGCACATTCACTCCTTGCACGTGGGCAGCAACAACTGGTATTTTGAGTTGGCCTAGGAGCTGTTCTTGGCTGCCCTGTGTCATTACAATTGGATTTTGTTTGCAAAACAACTTGTGGAACCACAGAAGGTCGTGGATTGGTTGGAGCCAATGGCTGTTCTTCACCCAAATTCCTCCTTTTTTGACCTTGTGTTGGCTTTTGCCAACACCTTGAGAAACTGCCTGATTCATTGCCACAAAAATCCCTGCTTGCCAATTACCAACGTGGTGTCATTTGGAGTTGATGCTGTTGGAATGTTTCTTGTTGCTGGCCTCGTTTCCTTGACTTCCCTCACCCCTCCACACCATAGTTGTCACCATTAATGCTTGATTCAAAGCACCATTAAAGCACATGGATTGGTTATGAGGTTCATTACATGAAAGCACCAATCTACTCCTGAGCAATGTTGTTTTGTGTTGGCATCAATGCCTTAGAGGCAGATATGGCATTGGATTATAGGGCTGAAATGGTCTATTGGTAGGAGGCCTTGTTTAATTCATATTTGAAGCTAGATTAGGAGTCTTTGTGGTTGGTATATGGCTTCCTATTAGGCTGAGCTTGGGGCTGGTTAAGTAGGTCTAAACCTTGGGCTTGTTGCCTCTTGAGAGTAACCAACTCATTGCCTAGGTTTTGCAGTTGCTTCATGACTTCTTGAAGCTCATTTGGGGCACTTGGAGATGAAGTTAGAAGCTTCATTTAAACTTTGATTTATAGGAGTGGGAGAAGGAGCCAAATTAGGTGCTTGATTGGTGTTTGGACTCTCTAAACTTGGAAACAATGGCATGGGAGGTCTAGGGGCTAGTTTGCCAGCTTGGATCAAACAATTTTCAGCCCTAATGGCAATGCTATAAGCCATAGGGGATAGTTATGCCTCCCATGGACTAAATCAACATAGAAATATCAGGAATTTAGAGCTTTGAGATAGTAGAGAAAAGCACCTTCTGCTGTTGGCTCTGACCGCCACTAGAATTCTCTCCCAAGTCTTTTGAAATCTGAAGTTGTGAAATCGGTAAGCTGCTCATTAGGAAGCTCTCTTGATGGTTATCAGCTGCTCCAAAAGAGACAAGTTGTCTCCTTTCTCTCCAAATTGCTCATGAAGTGCTATACACAGCTGATTCCAATTTGTGATTGAACCAGCTCTAAGGCTTCTAAACCATTGCAATGCTTTCCCCTTGAATGAAGATGCCAGCAATTGACAGCCACTTGCATCTCATTAATTTCATGAATGCACAAAGGTTAGCAATATCTTTAACTGATCACCTGGAGTAGTATGATTTTCTCCAGTGAAGTAGGGAATTTTCTCAAGGCTGCAATAGGAATTGGAATGTTGTGCATTGAGGGCAAGTGGGCTGCTGCCTGTTGAAGTTTACATAGGGGTTGTTTTGTGCCATTTTAATTGGTCCTTAAACCCTTGTTGACTAAATGAAAGGCCTATCAGGTGGAGGAGTTGAGAGAGTTCTGTTTGGTGGAGATGGAGACCTTTGAATCCTCCTTCGTCTTTTCTTCTTCTTGGAGGATAATTGCAGGTATTAAAACAAACACCTATTCTTCTCCAACTCTTGACCCTTGGGGTGATTCTTCTCATGAGTTTTTAGGCCTGCACTGCCTGAAACAGTTGATTCTTCCCATTGGAGTCGCCAGATATGCATAATAATAGCTCTTTTTCAAGTAAGAAAATTGTAGCAGACTGCACATCAAATTTGCTGCAATAAAAATGAGACCTCTAGTGTCCCACCGGGATGCCAAAACTGTTGTTGCAAATCAGCAGCACCCCCTGGATGCAAATCAAGGCTCTAAAATGATATTCTAGGCATCCAGTGTGATTGCACAACATGGAAACCTCTCTCCAAGTGTGGGACTTGTGAAACTAAGAGAGAAATCTCTAGATTAGAGGCTAGTTCCTCAAATTCCTCTGATTTAGATCAATATTTTTGCACAACTACAGAGGTTCTAATCTAATTCTACCCTAGATTGCAAGGAGACAGGGATAAAAAATGCAAAATAAAACTAAACTAGATGGTTGATGCACCGAAAGGAGTGGTCAAACACATTTTTTGCCATGTAAATAAACACAAATTCATGAAATGCAACAAGGGAAAGCATACACAAGCTAATAGATGCAATTAGAGGTTTTAAAAATGAAGTGAAACAATACAAACAGAGGACTGAAAGTCATTCACAGAGTTTGCACTGTCAATTCCATGTAAATCTCTTGCATTCCACCATCAAAGAGGTATAAACCTCTTACAAACTATGAAAAAGGTCTGGTTCTTACAGCTCATCAACTACTGGAGGTGAAAGAAGAATTTTTTTCAATGCCAAAAAGAGTTCAACCCCTGAAGAAATGAGCCAATCTGGCTTTTACAACTGCATGGGTCGAGCCCCAGGAGAGGAGAAAATGTAAAAAAGTGGGAGCCCATCCTCATTGAATGAAAAATGCATTAAATCAGCATGGGGACCCTTACAAACCCATACCCTATCATTTTTGACCAAATTGGAGGAGAATGCGACCCATTTGTATTAAATTTGGTTGTTGAACATGTCATTTCTAGCCATGGACACCGTACCCAGATCTGTTTTCTGAATTTTATCTCTCCAAACTGAACCAAAAGTAGAAATTGACCATGGAATCATGTAGAGAATTTCAACAGCTTTCCAATGATCTAACAGAACATGCACATCTGAGCTCTGGATCAAAGAATGATCGTTTGAAGATTTTATGGAAAAACGACCCAAAAACGGATCGGCGGGAAATTTTTCAAATTTTACCTCCGTTTTTGGTCTTTGGAAAAACTTTCAAAATTCTCCCCATACTCTCTCCACTAGTCAGGATGCCACTGGCAAAGCTCGGTTCACTCAGGCATCCTCTCCTCCTTCCCTTTTCTGCGGGTTTTCCTTTGAAAATCCGACCTTTGTTAGAACTTTGAAAAATCTCACTTTCCCCCCGCGCCCCGCCACTTGGACCGTGGCAATGCTTTGTTTCGTGCAAAGGGCGTGGGGAAATCCTTCGCTTTTAATGTTTTTGGCCCTAGACTTTTTGCCAAATTTCCCTAAGTCCTTCCCCTAGCCCCAAACTCCCCATTTTCCCGTTGGACCGCGTCCTCTTTTATTGGCTGGGCCTTCCGCTTGCCATTTTCCCTTATGAAACTCCCACCGAGCGCTTTGTAAAATCTTACCTTCCTCCCCCCTACGCCACGAGCTCCCGGACCATCTGCCCCTGTCCACTTCTCATTGGCTCGGGCTAAAACCCTTCGAAATCACCATTGAAACTTTTGGGCCCAAAAACACTTTAGCCAATTTTTCTTTCGTTTCCTCCTTTCCCCGTCATTCGGCTCCAAGGACACGTAGAGGGACGCCATTCGACTGGGGCCGTAGCGGGTTGATTTTGGCATTTAAAATTTTTATAAAAAACTTGGAAAATTTCACATGTTTTCCACCACGACCCACACCCTCCTTCTCAGACTGTGTCGTGGTCCCTATTGGCCGCGGGGCCCAAAATTTCAACAATTCACCTTTGGAAAACACTTAGCCATTTTTTTCATGTGCCTCCCCTTGTGACCGTGTCCACCACCGAATTGGTCCACGGGCCCCCGCGAGAAAAATTTACATTTAAACTTCACAACAAAATACTTGGAAAAATTTTCAAACTTTCCTCGACCCCGAACTCCTCTACCACGTTGAACTTCCTATTGGCTGCGGTCCTTACATGGAAATTTTCCACAAAAATCCGCCGAGCCATACTGAAAAATATAGGGGCTTGGAGGAAAATCTTTACCTTTTCTGGAAAGCTGAGAGAGAGCTCTTCTGATGGTGCCATTTCTTCATAGAAAGCCTTGAGTGCATTAACTCAAAAAATGTAGATTGAGGCAACAAGAGAGGCAAGAACAAGGAGTTAAGCAGCACAAAAAGAGCTGGGGCCATTTTTGATAACGTCACCATCTATACCATCTTTGCCTATTGGACCACCTTCACCCCAACGTCCATGGATTTCAGAATCCATTCTTCCTAAGTTTTTTAAACATTAGTTCTTTAGGACTATTGACCTATCATCCATGTTTGCGATCTCCCTCAATCCCCATTCCTCTTCTTGCTGATATTTAGATGATGACACACTTTCTATCAACATCATTCATATTAGGATGTTGATTCCTTCTCCCTATCTAAGGTGTAGATATTCTTACATTCCATGCGTTATACCTTTTGAGACACCAAAACCATGTTGAATGAATTGACCCATATAGATTAACATTCACACATCAGGATGCCCACGCATTCTAAAGATTGGCCAATATTTAGACTCTTTCGAAAGGGAATTCCACACTTCTTTCCTCTACAAAAAAAGCAAATATTTTGCTTGGTTGTACGCCGATATGCCCGGTATTGACCCAAATATTGTGGTCCACAACATTTTTACCGTACCTAACGCTAAACTCGTGAAATAGATGCTATTAAAAATGCATCCACGCATTTCCCTTCTTGTAAAATAATAACTCTAGTGCCTTATTTTTGTTTCCTTCATCTTACCCATTGACTATCCCTAATGGATTTCTAATATTGTTCCTATCACCAAAGCGAAAAGGGGACTTCGCATCTATATAGAATTTCACGATGTCAACCTTTCTTACCCAAAGGATGACTTTAGTTTGCCTAGTATTGACCAACTGTGATCTCATAACCACCCATGGATTAATATCTCTCAAGGATAGTTATCAAGTTATCATCATATATTACTCACGGCTGAAGATCAACATAAAATTCCTTCCTCAGTCATCACCCCTTGGGGGACTTTATGCTATCGAGTCATGCCCTTGGATTGAAAATTGTTGGTATACTTAGTAACAATGTTATGACTTTATCTTGCATGAAATCATGCATGATCTATGGAAGACTATGTCGACAATATTCTTAGTAAGTCCAAGAGTCGGGCTGAACATCTCCCAATCCTTAAAATCATATTTGACTATTTTATCAAATACTTTGTTCACCTTCACCCAAAAAAGTGCATCTTTGCAGTGATTTTAGGAAAATGCCTTGGTTTCATCATCTCCTTACGTGTCATAGAAGTCAATCTTTCCAAAATCAAGGCTATTCTCAAGATTCCCCCAACTACTAACCTTCAACAACTTTGTAGTTTGCAAGGAAAGTTGTAATCTATTTTGAATGTTTTAATTTCCCAAATTTCTTGATCGTCGCATCCTTTTCACCATCTTCTTTAAAGATATGTCTCCTTCAAGTGGGCTAATGATGCCACAAACTTTGAAGCATTGGAGACATACACTTCTTCACACCCTGTGTTTGTCCCACTCAAGATGAATAAAACCTTCTAACCTTTACATTTCTTTTCTGTCACTTCTGACCATTCCTTGGGTATTATGCTACCACTGCTATGACAACATAAGACGTATGAATTTTAACAACAATTTGTTATAGCACCTCCACATTGAAAAGATTTTCCTAGGCATTAGTATTCATGGGCCACCAAACTTTGCCACTAGCTCTAAATCACAAAAAACCTTCTTCATTCACTAACCAAAGTTCTTCCACTACATGTTTCTAAGCCTTACCAACACATCACACTTCACTTGCTCATCTCTT